>APFE030351536.1:137875-148460 GCA_000404065.3 Pinus taeda
TTGCAAACTGTCTCTGCCATTTGTCTACTCTTGCCCATCGCACCCTACAGAAGGGCTTTCCAGTATGCATCGCACTTTCTGCACTGAGCAGGTGAGATGCATCGCACCCTTAGCACTGAGCAATCTGTATGGTCCAATTTTGACCAGTTCTGAGCAGTTTTCTATGGAGAACTTCTGGGAGATGATGTAATCAGCTGACCTTGTTCCTTTAGGGCATGAAACAACACTTTTAGAGACTCAGAAGCCCTTGGTTTATGGACATATGTGATTGGGGTTGCAGTGCCCAAATATGTCTATAACACCATCCTCTCTACTTCTCACTCTTGTGTCTTTCTTCTTCCCTCCATCTCTCCCCCTCCAACTCCATCTCTCTATCCCTTCCTCTCTCCTCCTCTCTCTCCCTTTCTCTCCTACCTTGCTTTCTCTTCCCCATCTCTCTCTCTTTGCCCTCTAATCCTCTAACTATCTCCCTCCCTCTCTCCTTCTCTCTCTCCCCCCTCCATCATTGTCTCTCCCTCTCCCTCTCTTACTTTTCTCTACCTCTCTCACTCCTCCCCCTCTCTTACCTTTCTCTACCTCTCTCACTCCTCTCCCTCTCTCTCTCTCTTCATTTTTCCTCTCCCCTCTCCTTCAATTTATGTCCATCTCTCCCTTGTCACTCCCTGTATCTCTCCACCTCTATCACCCTATATTTTTGTTCCCCCTTCCCATATATATCTAGAGTTAATATATATCATGAGATATTAATATAAATTATATTATAACAAATTTAATATTTTATTAGTTTAAATTATTAAATTAATAATATAATATTATAATATATTAATATGAATATAGATTTAATAAAATATAAGTATTACATTTAATAAGTTTTGGCATGGTATTTATTATAATTTGGCCCATGGTATTTGGTCCATATGCTTCACCTAAATAAAACATTCTTTTTTAGTGTTATTAAGTATAAAGAGGTTTATGAAGTAAATATAAAAATAAAAGTTTTATTTATTTACTATATCTCTAGTTTATTTATATTTTTATTTGTTCATCTTATCTCTTTTATTTACTATGGTATTTGGCCCATAGGCTTGGTATATAATTAGATGTTGATTTCTAATTCTATTTGATATATTTTTATTTATTTACCATACATTTTTATACCTCTTTTATAAATATGGTATTTGGCCCTATATTAATAATTATTTGTCCCATGGTTTTTGGTCCAAAAACTTCACTTAAATAAAACCTTTTCTTTTAGTTTTCTTAAATATAAAGAGGTTTATGGAATAGATATAAAAAAATGTTTTATTTATTTACCATATCTTTAGTTTATTTATATTTATTTATTTACCCATACAATTTTTTTTGAGATGTTTCTAAAACCTCTTTATATTTTGAATTGTGTTTATAAATAATAATAATTAAATTGATTTTTAAATAGAGCCAACATTAGAATAAAGATATTGAACATTAAGTTTATATATTTATGTATAAGTTTTTAAATAAAATTTACCCCTATACTAAATTGTAGAAAACCTCTCTTAAAATAAATTTAGCAATATCAAAAAATTCTCAAATACCCAAAATCTTAAAACTTCACCACTGTAACTTAAATTTCAAAATTTCATCAAAAACCCTCTCAAAATTTTCATGATTTTCCTAGAGAAATTCAGGCCTCGTTAAACAAATCCACAACCGCTGTGGATTGCCAACTTGAATACGCTAAATAGATGCAAATGTGTTTGATATTTAGGGCATGTCATGTTGGTAAAGCCTTCAGTATCGGTTTGGTTAGTGGTTGTGACGATAATACATCACATCATACCAACTACTAAGATGATTATTTAGTATGCGTCCTACTTCTATTAAACATTAAAGAATTTCACTGATTCTCTCCCTTCTGTGAATCCTGGCTCACATCGTCGTTTGAATTTTTCTGAATAACAGACTGCTAGACGAATAGAATCGATATGGCGCTCAGCAGCAGGAAGGCTCATAATCATCATGTGATGATGCTGCCGTCGCTGGGTCATGGCCACCTCATTCCCTTCATGCAGCTCGCCAAGAACCTCGCTGCCAAGGGCCTCACTGTTACCTTCGTTGTCACTTTCCATCACATCTCTTCTCTGCGGAAGAAGGTCGATGCCGCACGGGAGAGTGGGCTGGACATCCACTTGGTGGAAATGGAGGTCACCAGAGATGAGTTGGCCCTGGGCAAGGTTAACAGCAACAGCGTTCAGTGGCATGAGCTGCCTCCTTTACTCGCTGCCAACCAGCGCCTGCAACAACCTTTCCACCGCTTCCTCCACCAGTTTCTTGGAGGAGAAATAAGCAACACTGGCGGTTCTCCCGCGGCTCCGACTCTCAGCTGTCTGATTGCCGACATGCTCCTCGGCTGGGCCTCCGGCGTTGCCAAAAAGTTTGACATCCCAAGAGTGTGCTTCGACGCCAGCGGCATGTTCGGAGAGTCTGTCCACCAGATCGTGTGGGAGACTTTGCCTCGCAATCTACCCCGCACGGCTTCCGGTCGATATGTTGTCCCGGGGCTTCCCAGGGAAGTTCGTCTCACTCGGCGTCAGATGCTGCCAGAAATGCCAGACGCCACGGCCGACAACGGTACGCACAAGTTCTGTCTGGAATATAGGCGTGGCAACAAGCAGAGCTGGAGGATCATCACCAATACCTTCTACGAGTTGGAGGCGGAGTTCGTGGAGCATTTTCAGAGGGTCAACGGTACTGTGCGAACAATCGGCCCTCTGCTCCCCTCGGAGTGCTTTGAGAATCCCAGACCCCCCAGGATCGTCCCTGCGCTCGAGATGGGAGTCAATACAGAGGAAGACAAGTGCTTGCAGTGGTTAGACGCGCAGGCGGAAGCGTCCGTGCTTTACGTTTCTTTCGGCAGCGAGAACTCCATATCGACCGCACAGATCGAGGAGCTGGCAATGGGAGTGGAGGCAAGCGGCGTGAAGTTCGTGTGGGTTCTGCGGACGCCGTCGGACACCGGATCGAAGGTGTTCTCGTCGGCTCTGGACTTTCTTCCCCAAGGATTCTACGATGGTATGGTGGAGAAGAAGCAGGGGATTATCATTCTGGATTGGGCGCCACAATTGAGCATCCTGGGCCATCCTTCCACCGGCGGCTTTCTGTCTCACTGTGGTTGGAACGCAGTGCTGGAGGCGATGACGATGGCCGTTCCCATGATCGCGTGGCCTCTCTACGCAGAGCAGCACTTCAATACAAAGTTTGTGGTTGATGAAATCCAGATCGCTCTGGAGGCGCCCCAGAAAGTCGATCAGAACTGGCTGGTCACCAGAGATGACGTTGAGAGGATCGTGAAAGCATTAATGGCGGAAGAAAAGGGCCGGGAGTTGAGAAAACGAGTGACAGAACTGAGGGAGGCTGCGAAAGCAGCGGTCGCCGAGGGAGGATCTTCCCACAGGAACTTCGATATCTTTGTGTCGGAAATCATGTCACTGCAGAAAATGTGAACAGTAACAATGTGAGATGACCCATGTCTAAATCTGAGTAATAAATTCTCCTTTTGTTCAACCGGCTCGGTGAAATTTAGGTGTACTGTCTATGATGCATAACCCATGTCTATATCTGAGTATTAAATTTCTCTTCAAGGGCTTCGGTGAAATTTAAGCGTATTGTTTAAGATGAATAATTGAAAGGCTTAGGCTATTTTTTCTACGAAATGAAAAAAATCGGCATCCTTTTCCGGTTCTGACATCTCTCAAACTCAGCGCGCAGCGCGCCCTTGTTGACTCCGGGCTTCAGGCTGGGCGACCTTATTGGTTAGGTTATAGATCGATAAATGGGAGGGGCGGTATAGGTCTATTGTTCAGGCTGGGCGACCTTATTTGTTAGGTTATAGATCGATAAATGGGAGGGGTAGTATATGTTTATTGTTAGGATAATGTATATATTGCTAGGGGTATTTATGGATCTATAGCATGGCAAATAAGGTTTACCTGTATTTTGTATTTTGTCATTACAAGCAATAAGTCTGAGGTAATTTGATTAGCTGGTGTCAGTAACTGCGCTGATCTAGCATCTGTAATGGCCTTGCTTCCTGCTCGTTCAAATTCCAATTCTTACGCTCTCTTCTTTTCACAACAAACTTTTGAAGCGATTTTTTGGAATCTGGTGAGTTTTTTTGGTCTATTTTTTTAGAACTGGACAAGAATTTATTGAAATCACAAGTTTGATGGGTAATCTGCACAATTGAAGTGCCCTAAAAATTTTTCAGAATGCTAAATCCATATAATAAAAAAACCAGTTTAAATAACATAAATCAAAATTTCACTTCAAATTTTTCTGCCCTAACAAATTAAAAAATCACACTAAAAACAACTCAACCATAACTACTACATGGTACTTTGCAACTGCAACCGGGTGTATCTCTCCTCCAATGAATAGCTTACGCTTTGCTTTCTCTCTGCTTTTGTTATAATCTTTGTGCATTATTTTAAAGATGCCTGTTCGGCTGAATTGTTGTTGTTTTTTTTTTTTTTGTTGCCAAAAATGGCCGTCGCTGTGCTCAATTTTCTGTGATTAATATCAAAATTAATACATCAAAATTTTGTGATTAATCTCAGAATTAGTAGGGATGTTATGGTTATTTTTGTTGAAATCTAATTGATTATTATTATCTGAAATTTTATGGCTGATTGTAATACATAAGACTTAAAATTACCTGATCAATAATTGCAATATGATTGTAAGCCTTGGGAATTCTAAATTTTGGTGTTTAAAATAGATTTGCAAATAATCTCACTGATATTTTCACTCTCTACTATGATTTTGTAATAGCTTTCTCTACTGTGATTATGTAATAGCTTTTTTTTTGTTTTGGATTATTTTACCTTCCTTCCCTACTGGTTAGGAAACAATGTATTTTGTATTAAATTATATAAGAATTTTTAAATCAGGAATTCTCATTGAATTCCAAGGAATAAATAATTTCTTAAAAATTTGGCCAATTTTCAAGGGTTTTGAACTATTTTATTTTTGAGTTTATGGACAGACCTGTATCAAATACGTGACTTATATTATACAGCTCTTCATGTATCTGTATATATGTATTATCTGCATCCATCTTCGGAATTCCTCTCTCTCAAACTATTTCCACATATAAATTATGTAACAATCTACTCTGTTATATTTTCTCAATATAATACAATACAGCTTTTTCTTTCCGAAAAATATTGTATATTAAATTATTAAATTGATAGGGGTGTATCTTTGTTGTACACAGAATTGAAATCATAGTATTGGTGGACCAAACTATCTTCCTGGGATTACTTGTGTGGGTTCATTGGGACCAGGGGAATAATCTTTTCCTTTTGCATTTAAAATATATTCTTTACTTGTGTGGGTTCATTGGGATAAGGGGAATAATCTTTCCTTTTGCATTTAAAAACTATTCTTTAAAAATAATTCATCGGAAAAAATAATCTTTCCTATCGCATTTAAAAAATTAAATTTCCGAACTGGAGCAGAAATCAAAGTCGATCCAATCCACATCACACTTGACATTTGGGTGGATAGGTGTTTGATATTTACTATTCGAATTGTTTTTATGTTTCTTAATATTTGATGGATGAAAAATTGTTGAAATATTAATTTTAATTAGTTGAAATTACAAATTAGAATTATATAATTTTATATTAAATTAAAATTTTCAATTAAAACTTAAATTAAATTGAGAAGATATACTCTTAAAAAAATAGATAATATTAAAGATGTAAGAAATATCTGTGTGTATTTTCCAGTATCTTTGAATATGGAGCTTTTGCTTACTAGCATCCAAAGGGAAAGAATTATTGCTAAAAAAGGATAAGTGCTTTTCAGTCCTGCAAAAATATATTTTCAAGATCTTGCCCTACTGAAATATCAGATATAGATGTTTGCCTTACACCATTTACGAATTGGGTAAAAAAATTACATCTTATAATTAAGAAGGCATCCTTCAAAAACTAGGATGCTAAGCTTCATCCCTGGTGAGCTCTAAGAATAGTATTTTTGGATTACAAATCTGTGGGTATGGGATTAGTTTAGAGATAAGTTTTTATATCCCTAATAAATGAATATAATATTATTTTAATAACTGTAAGTGTTATTATTTTGGAAAATATAATTTTAATTGTTATCAATTTGGAATTGGTGTATGTGGAATATTTTTTTTAATGTTAATTTATAATTAATTTGAAATTTGAGAAATTGATTAAGTTAACATTTAACATATCTAACATACAGTATTTTAAATCACTATAAGTAGATTCATTTATGTCATATATTAAATTTAATTTCAAATTTTATATCAATTTTTATTATTATATTTTACATAGTGGTTTTTGTAAACTGTCTATATTGTGAAAATCTGATTTAAATATCATTATCATTAATAAAAAATATATTCAACTTATTATGAAAAAATATTGTAATGTTATTTTGTGTAATGTAATGCTATGTACCTTTTTATGTGGATGATTAAAATTATAAAAACAAAATTAATCGTTATAATTACATTACAGAAAATTACAACATATTTTCTTTGGAAAGAAGAAATTATTAATATGGGTTCAATAATTAAAATAAAAATTTAAAAATAAACTTGGAGAGGTCCTTAAAATTAACAATTCTATATTATGTAATGTATTGTTATATATCACTTTTGAATTTATATGAATTTTTATTAATTCACTTTTGAATTATGATTTTTATTAATTTTTGTTGGGTAGTTTAAGTAAATTTGTCTTGTTCAAGCTGATGAGGCTTCGAGCTGGTAGGATATTCCATTAAGACACTCCATGGTGTTAAGGTTACATATTTGAAACTATGTGGGTAAAAATCCAGCCATGCTAAGTACTGGTCTGGCCTAGGCCAGGTGCCATCACCTTGGGTCGTAGCTACTCAAGCCACAAGTTAGGCATTTCAGTCATCTTAGAACTCACATAACCTAACCAAAACAAAACACAACTTGACTTGGTGAAGTCAATGTCACATGGTTCAAGTTCGAATTTGGGTTCGGCAATAATTAGGTTTGGTTCGAGTTCGAATTTTTTGATGGGGTTCGGATAAGGTTAGCCATTAGGTTTGTCTATATACATTTTCTATATGTATAAATATATTAGATTGAAAATGAAATATAGGATAAAATTGTAAGAAATCAACATCAATTAAAAAAATCATTATCATGAACATGGAAATTGCAAGGATAGATTACAAGCTTGAGTTGTGACATGAGGTTATGAGTTTTGATATATGGACTTGGTTAATGGCCACGAGGTTCGATGAGGTTCATCAAACCTCAAAATGTTTTTAAGGTTCGCCAAAATTCGAACATCAAGGTTGAAGTAAGGTTCGACAAAATTCGAACTTCAAGGTTGAAGTTCGACGAACATTGTGACAACTGGGTCAAGTTACCAATGGTTTTTGAGCTCATGGTTTATGAGAACCCATGATATAGACTCGTGGTATTCATGTGGAATATAGCCTATTTAAAGGGGGAAGACTCCAAGTAAATGTGACCTTTGATGTTATTAATTTACAATTGTTGTTTCGTGTTTTGGTGGGCATTCTTTAAAATCACTATAATAATTTTTCCACATCAAACATTTAAATATGAAAACTATATCATTTTAACTTTACATTTTAATTATAGAAATTAAGTGTGCCTTGATCCATTTTAATTCTAGAGCTAAGCTTTCCTCAAGTTTTGCACTCAAGAAAAGGTTTGCACCTTGAGAGATTTGATTCCTCTAGGTTGGTGTTATTAATATGAAGGTATATTAAAAATTTTATTGCACAATATTGTAGATCACTTAGAAGCATAAAGTAAGAAAAATAAACCCCTACATGATAAAAATCACACATACCTAAAACTAAAATGTTGTTGCCTAGTTGGAAGGTGAAGTGGCCACGTAAGTGTTGACATATAGGCCCTTTGACCAATCAGAGCCAGTTTTGTAGCAACTAGAGAGTTGTGAATTCATAAAATTTATAGAATGTGAAATTCAAAGAGACCAGATTCTAGACTGCAGTAGATTGTGTGATGTGTAGGGTCAAACCTGAACCAGGGTTTTGAGTTAGGGTTTTGTCACTGGTCACCATGGCGGGGTACGGAGGAGGGAGTTCAGCGCCCTCCTACAGTCAAGTGGTTGTGGACAGAAGCAAGGGAACCGAATCGCATAGCTTCAAGAAACCAACAGAGGTGGCATCAGATGCTACAAACACAGAAAAATCAGAAAATGTTAGACCTCATGGATAGGAAGAGAATCATGAGGAAGCTAGGAAGGAGAAGAGGACAGAGGTCAGTAGTCAGAAAGTTGTTCCTATAAGTAAAATAGGGGTTTGTAAACCCAAGTCGACCACTATTCCTAGGGTCGTTTTAAGTGACCTAGCACTACAGGTGCACAGAGATCACATGGCGGAATATGCGGTTATCTGCAAATTTATGGGGATTTGGCCAACGGAGAAGGCTTTACATGTATGGATAAGGAACCACTGGAAACCAAAGTGGGAAATCAACCTTCACCTTGGGTCCAAGGGCTTCTTCACGGTGGTGTTCACAAGCTTAGAGGATAAAGACATAGTGTTCGAGGGAGGACCCTATTTTTACGCTTCTGTAGGCCTATACATGTGACCATGGGTGATGGACTTTGTCCTGGAACGAGAAACTTTCACATTGGTACTGGTATGGATAAGAATATACTCCCTTCCTTTAGATTATTGGCTGCCAGAGTCTCTAAAGGCTATTGGCAACAAGTTAGGGCATTTCATAAAGATCTCAGATGCTACTCTAAGAGGCAAATACACTTCCTTCTCACGGATATGTGTGGAAATGGACTTATCGGGGGCACTTCCAGATGCAATCATTTTAGAGGTGTATGACGAGGAGTGGGTGCAAGCGGTGGACTATGAACACGTCCCATTTAGGTGTCGTAGGTGCCATGAACATGGGCACCTATACAGGGACTGCCCATTGAACATGCTGGAGAGCAAGACGAAAGACACTACAGGCAAAGATCCTAAGGGTTTTACTAAGGTGGGGGGTAAAGAGAAAGGAGGCAAGTGGTACTAAAAGAAAATCAATGAAGATGGGAAACCAAGCCACAATAGCTTCAAGATATTAGAAGAAGAAGTTGGAAACAACAGGACAAACCAAGAATCAGAGAATATTCCCACTGAGAAGGAAAGGGATACAAACATGGAGGATATACCAGAGAACAAGACAAAAGGAGGATATTCCGAGTGTTATGGAGCTCAGCAGGGACCATGAGATGACCCCGAGTGAGGCTAGAACGAAAGGAGATTCTAGAGAGGGAGAACCTAGATCTAGAAAAGTTTCTAGAGTAGGGAATCACTAAAGGGGTACACTCTCTGCCAAAAGAGGAGTTCGACAAGGTTCAACATCTCTTCCTCTAGAAATCACAAACGAAGGGTGCTGGAGTCAAAAGAAACCATGATAGCCAGGAGAATATAGGGGTGAAAAGGATGGAGGATACACCGATGTATTCTTCTAAGAACCCGAGTAAGAAAAGAGGAAGGAAAAAACATAATGAACTGCTGACTGAATGTGGGAAACTCATGATCAACTCAGGTAAGATGAGGGATCTTACTAGTTATTCCTTTACAAACCTTTCTTAATGAAGTTTACAACCTGGAACATTAGGGGTCTAGGAAGTAAAAGGAAACAAAGAAATCTTAGCAATAGAATAAAATAAGAAAAACCAGATATGGTTTTTATTCAGGAAACAAATTGTTCGATGGACAAGATCAGATAAATACACAACAAATGGTTAATCAAGTATGAGTATCTAGAGGTTAAAGAGGACAAATCGGCAGGTGGGATTCTTACGTTGTGGGATCCTCAAAAACTAGGAATCTTGGATGCTGAAGCCTCAAGAAACTGGCTATCATTGGCGATTCAACCTTTGGGTGATAAGG
Source organism: Pinus taeda (assembly GCA_000404065.3). Classification (NCBI taxonomy): domain Eukaryota; kingdom Viridiplantae; phylum Streptophyta; class Pinopsida; order Pinales; family Pinaceae; genus Pinus; species Pinus taeda. The sequence goes on from APFE030351536.1 coordinate 147,827, forward strand.
AGATCTACCTGATCACTAATGTCTATGGTCCTCAAAAACTAGAAGACAAACTTAACCTTCTCACCTCCCTTGAGGAGCTGAGAGAGAGATACTCTGATATGCCCTAGGTTATGGCAGGGGATTTCAATATGATCAGATCTCTTACAGAGAAAAAAAGCGGTACTAGAAAACTAGGCAGAGACTCCGTTGCCTTGTTGGGTTGTGTTATATTCTTTCCACATAGTTAACAGGGGTTTTGAGGGGTACCCATAACCCCACTTTATGGGGTCTGGGGCATCACCCCGGAAAATATTGGTTTTGGACCCTACGTTAGGTTGGGCGGACCCACCTATGGTTTTGTGCATGATTTTCGCACATGTTTTTTTAGACGCGATGGTTTTCGGTCCATGGTATTGGATGCTTCGGCATGTATAAATATGTATTGTAACAATGAAAGGAACATAATAAAAAATCAAGCTGGTAGTCCCGATTTTGGGATCCAGTGGGAAATCTCTGTGTATATGTGTTTTATGTGTTATGGTCTCGCATTTTTATTTTTTTGTGATTTAGAATTCGTATGCAGGTAATTTTTGTATGGGGTTAAAACCTACATTTGGTATCAGAGCTATTTTGGCTTCAAGGGGACGCCTTTGTT
>APFE030351536.1:157203-180720 GCA_000404065.3 Pinus taeda
AGGCAGCCTAACAAAGGATTTAAAGGACAAGAAGAAGGCCATATGGCCACAGTTTCCTGTGGTTTGTGGGGCCTTTTCGCTGTTCGATATAGATCATGCATTTACAGAAATCCAAAATATAACATGTCTGCAGTTATTTAAAATCCCAGAAAGACCATTTGACCTAAATGAAATTGCTCAGAATTTCACAACTACAGTCAAGGTGAAAGTGTTATTTGGAAAAAAGGATTTATTTGATGACTTATTCCAAAATAAAGACTCGCTTCAAGAAATTTTGCGGGAAGCCCAATCACAATTATCTCCAGAAGACTTTCAAAATTTCAAGGTATACAAGGAAAGAAGATTGGCTACTATTCCTTTAGAAAAGCTGCGATTACCTGCTAGAGAGCCAACTCCAAGCATTAGCCTCAGTGGAAATTCAAGCAGTTCCAAATCTAAATCTAAATCTGCGCAAGAAGTATCTGGACATTCTAAAAGGTTCGGGAACGACCAAAATAAGAGTGAAGAGGCAGTTAAAGACACGGCTCAGTCAATGGAAATTCCGCAACAGCAAGTTATTACTTGCTCGCAAAAAATCCTCCCTCTCTCATTACCAAATCGCCACCTGTCATAATCGAGCTGGATAAGGAATGGGAAACCTTCAATGAAATGATCAATCTTGAAGGGCAGATCCCAAAAAACACCTACAAGCAATACTCAGATTGCAGGAGGAGTAATCCCAATCATGGTCACCAATATCTCAGAAAAAGAACATGATCCTATCACTCCATCTTCAGAGCTTGTACTTAATATAGAAGAAATTCCTCCTCTGGACATCTTTTATAGTCCTCAACATAAGGCAGTAGTAAGGAGACAGAGAAAGAAAAGAAATTTGGAAAATACACTGCATCAAGACGATGAGCAATTGGATGTCTTATGGAAAGACCCCAACAATAATCCAACTGAAAATCTCACTAAACTGTCGTAGATCGCAGGATCATATGCTTTTGCGACTATTGACAAAGCATCAGAAGTACAACAATTGTTAAAAGAACAAGAAGATCAAATAAAGTTACTGCAACAACAATTGCAACAGGCCAATGCTAATAATGAGGCACACAAACAGCTTGAAAAGTTGCGGGAAGATTTCCAGCAAATGCAAATAGGTTATCAAAGAAGTCTGGATGAGAAAGGAAAACAATTGCAAAGTTTACAAGAGATGCATAAAGATGAGCCTAAGCTTACAGAGTTTATTTCAGAATCTATTGAATTGAAGGAACAACTACTGCAACAACAAGAAGTGCTGGGACAAAAGATATCACAATGGAGTTACTATTGTGAGATGAGTGATAAGATCACTAATCTAGTGGTCGAATTACGAAGCGACTACGATCTGACTGACAAACAGGTGACTGATTATCTGGCTTGGCAGGATGGAGATGAAGGAAAAGAGGCAGGCGCACCTAGGATAAACGAGAATCATAGAGAGTTGCTCTTTAATAAGTGGGATGATCAAATCAAAGAAGCAGAAAAAGCGGTAGGAATGGCAGCTACGACAACAGGTATTCTCATTGACTGTATAAATGAAAATTTGCACAGAGCAAATTTAATCGCTGAAACTACTCCGGGATATTTACCAAACAAACCAAAATTAGTGGAGGATTGGAAGCAGAAAGCACAAGAAAAGGAAAAAGGAGTCCAAGGACTAAAAAGATTAAATTGGGAATGTTATTGGACATATTTAATAAAACCGCATAGTCAGAGGATGACCGTGAAATGTATCAGAAATGCAGCTGAAAAGGTGGTGCCAGCACTCGTCGATTCCGTTTTCTCAGCCCAGCTCAAAGCAGAAGTTAACCGACCGAATCTCCTTGAACAAATGTTGAATACATTTAGCTTTAAAGACCAGATACAGAAATAGTTTGCTTTTAATCTTATTTTTTCTTATTAAATTAGAAAAAGGGCATTCATTTGAAAACCACATCCTAATTTTTTGTAAAGAAACTATTACTAGATTTAGTTAGTCGTATTTAAACCCTTCTCATGCATTTAGAGAAGGGTCCAGGAATTTGTCAAAAACTTATCCTCAGAACATGCACTTATGCACCTCAGAGGAGGTTTTGATGAATGAAAGGATCAAGGTTTATTAATGTTTGCATTTGATATCTGCTACTGATGTTGCACTTCTATACTCTTAGTAGATATTAGAACAATGAGAGATAAATCATTGTTGCTTGAAGCTTATGAGTAGGACCAGTCATAAATGGTACTTTTATCTCTTGACCATTTCTGCTTATATTCTTAAAGCAATATACAGTTTTCAGTTGCTTACATGTCATTACATGAATGTTTGTGTTACCATTTGGCACTTTTGTACGGTGGAGCCATTTATTTATGTTTAATATGTGAATAAATTATTATGCGATACGCTGTTCACAACTGTTTTGCCTAACTTTTGATGCAAAGTGGTTCATCTTAATTGATTTCCATTCTTATAATCGTTGAATGATCTTTATTACCAGTTATTATATGAAATCTCTTTAGATCGCATAATAGAAGAATTACATCCCGGGTTAGCATAGATTAGATGTGTTGTTTTCATTAGATTACAATAGCATAGAGGTATTTTAAAGTAGTTTATATAGGAACTTTTAGATCTGCAACATCTGACCCTGCACAATACACACACACACCCTTAGATTGGGAAATTGGTCCCATTATCCCCAGTTGGACCCGCTATACCAAACGGATAAGGAGCTGTCAACCAAGGTCCGGACCGGGCAGTTATCCCCCTTGTTTTCAACCCGATTTTTGGGGCTTCAACATATTTGGCGCTAGAAGGAGGGCCTGGACATGTTGTCTGTTGGAGTTGTGGGAAATTGTGATATTTGAATTAGGATGGCTTCTCTCAAACCTCCCATTTGGAGTTGTATCCATGTTTCCGCCTCTTCCAACACCCCACCTGAAGTGGTAAGACTCTTGTCTCAGGTAAAATTCAATGGTAAGAGTAATTCTTTTGCTTTTAATCGTGCCCTTCAATTTATTCAAAATGTTTTAAGTTCAAATGTCCAAGGAATTGAAGAAGGCATTTTATGCAGAATTTTTACTCTCACATTCACAGCGGAAGCAAGAAACTGGTGTAGAACCCTCCCGGTGGCCTCAATTCACAGCTGGGACTAATTTGTCAAGGCTTTCATTTGTAAATTTGATTGCTATGATTATGATCAGGTATATGATGAAATTGAATATCTACGAAAAGAAGATGAATTTGTTAGGGATTTTAATATGCGATTTCATCTTAATTGTCTAAGATATGATATTGAGAACGAACTCATAAATGAAGAATCTTCATATTGTGTTGAATGTAACTATTCCCTGCCTCCTATGCCTGATCAAGCAGAAATTAGTCCAAGTCTTGTTCCATTTTCTTCTAATATGAAAGAAAATTCCAATTTGGATATGCGAATCACTCATGATGAAGAAACTTCCCAAAGATTAGGAGACATGCCTACTCTAATACAAGAGAACACAAGCGAGAATGTTGAAAGAAAGCCTGACTTGGAACCAGAAAGCAACTTGGAGACAAGGTTAGATAATATCATCGCAAGTCGACAAATGCAAATGTCAAGGTCAGAACAACAAACTCATTCTCTTTCGGAAAATACGAACACACAAAGGTTTGATCTAAAGCCTAATGTCCACGATGAATGTGATGAACCAGAAATTTTTCACGATGATATTTTCAAATGCATTGTTTCAGAATCAGATTTTTCTCTTTATCCTGATGTTTTTAGTGATGATAATTTTCTTCCCCTCAGTATTAATGATATCCCAAAAGGGACAGAGGATTACCCAAATGAACCACCATTAGGATTTCAAGCTAAAGAGACATCTATAGAAACCCCTTTGGCCATTTACAAACATGAACGACTTGACCTTCCCTTTTTTATATTGGATAAAAAAGAGAAATCTAGGGAATCCTGCAAAGTCACTTATGATAGTTACTTAGCCGATGATAATGTTGATTTATCTCAAGTAACTCAACAGAGCCCAGATAATGAGAGATAGAATCAAGAATTATACCAACCAATCCTCATTTCAAAGTAATGGATCATTTGCATGATTTTACTATCCAAAACAATATGCCGATCTATGATTCGTATCATGAGCAAACCACCAGGCCTGTTCCCAATCATAATTCGTTTTCTAATTCACAAGATGAAATTCGAAATTACTCAGATCCCATAATTCTGGTTAATTCTTGTGAACGAGAAGATGTTTCAAATCAATCCCAGTTGTGTTATAACATTAGTTGTAAAGATAATCATTACATTCTTTCTCGCCTCCATTCATTTTGTATAAAATCGGACTGCGTTTTAAATTTTCAAAATTTTGATAGATTGCTATGGTATATTGGACACCTCATCAAAGAACATTTGGGAGATGCATTACCATTTTGGAAAACTGAATTGTGTTATGAAAGTATAGGACTTTTTCAATTCCAAGATCAATCAATATCAGCCTTCCTTAAAAAACTTCTATGTCATCCAAAACATCATCAACAAGAGAAAGTACTTTTGGAAAATTGCCAGCAATTCACGATAATTGATAATTCTCTGTTAGGAAAACCATCTATCATTCATTTTTTTTTTAGCGATTTATATGTGGAAACTTTCCTTTTACGAGAAATTGCATAAAGTTTGACTTTAACGCATAATAGATTTCAGACCATTGAAATTAAAAGCTCATATTCACAAACTAGCCTGACATATTTCCTATTGAACGATCACCAATCCATAAAAGAAATTCATCCTGATTTTTATGATCCAATAGGTATCCAATTGGAAAGAAGATCTCATAAAGAAGAAATTTTAGGCAGAATTCCGACTGAAGTTACACTTTTTGATTCCACATTCAATGTTGACAGTCCAAGAAAAGTTTTATTCTTAACACTGATGTTTAAAAGGTACATATGTGTAGGAATAAAAATGAAAAGATGGTTTCATTGGAAATATCATTTCACCTAGTCAACTTTTCTGTATATAGTTAAAATAGGAGTAGGAGTAATTTAGCTAGGTTATTAGGCGGATAATTTAATTTTTTCAAAGTTGATATGCAAAATAAAAGAAGAAATTATCCCTATTTTGTACATAATCCAAGGGAATAGTTACCTCTCATTTCTCTAAATATTTTTCCCCTAATAAAGTCTGTTGTGGTTAATAGCATTTGACATTTACAAAAGACACCATTCTTCTTTCAGATTTTGAACTTTTGCTTGTATAAATAGCAAATCTTTTGGAAACTTGATCTTTATTATTATTAGATGTAGTTAAAAAAAACTTTAAACCCAGATACGATACTAGTTTCAAATTCAAAAAAAATTGACGAAAGTAACCTTTAGCAAAGAAATTGTTTTATATCAGTACAATGAAAGGTCTCAATAACAAAATAAAAGATTCTCTATAAAAACAGCTATTTTCAAACTCTATTATTGTCGTCCAGAACTTTCTTAAGGAAAACAATGACTTCCTCCCTGCTAGATAAAATTGCAGCATTCAAAGGAATAATCCATGAATACACTTTATCTTAAAGAATAAGAGGTCTCATCACGAGCCGGCTTATCATGATCACAGATATTATAACTTGCTGACTTTACCAATACTGCCCACCAAAACAGGGCAATGACTCAAGATTATTGAAATCAAGAGACAAGGGGTCTCATCACGAGCCAACTTGTTCAGCAAAAGTGTAAATCAAGTGAATGACTATGTCATTATTTGGCTACCAAACCAAGACATTGTTCTTTAAGAATAAAAAAGAAAATCAAAGCAATAAGTGTCAAATATGGGTTTTTTCTTTGAAAGTTGTAGATCGCCTTAAGCAGGATAACGGATCATTGCTGGGTAAAAGGTAACCTTGTCGAGGCTATGGACGCCTGCTGGCAACAGAGGCTCTATCTACGACAAATGAGCATATTTAAAAACTGGTTCACAGGGAAAACTTTATTTTATCTTTACAAAACCAAGTAATGGCTGATGTAAATACAAGAACAAGCTGAGGAAGCAAATAATTAAAAAAGAAAGAAGTTGAAACAAAATATCGTTGACAGTTTAGAGCATAATGTGCTTTATCTTTCAATAATAAAGATTAAAATTTCTAAAAACTTTCTGTTTTGGAAGTTCAAAAGAAAAGCAGAGATAACTGGTTCTTCCAAGTGAATCGCCAATTGTTGTGGCCAGCAACAACCCCCCCCCTTTTTTCATTTAAGTGTCATCCAGAATACTAAATGAATGGGGACCCTTAGTTAAATTTTTGGAAAAGCAAGAATTTCCTTTCTTCAAAATAAGGTTACCATCGTAAGCTTAGGAAAATCTTTTGAATAATTTCAAAAAAACCTAAGTTTATAATAAGAAAAAGGTCTTTGAAAAAAGAAACAAGCTGCATCGTAAAATGATGGTAAAGTACTATCGTTTGACTATCGCATCGCAATAGAAAAACTAATAATAAAAAACTTCAAGATTTACCGATTTGCAATGACACTGATCGCGATATCACATATCGCAGGAAATAGGCTAACGAAATTTGGCAAGCATAAGACTTCTGCGATCTGCGACGATGCGATATCGCGACAAAACGATGGTTGTGATATTAAGCCAAACTAGCTCTACGACGTTATATTTGCAATAGCGCGATGGTGCGATAATGCGATAATGCGATAATGCGATGTCGCGATTTGCGAAGTTACGAAGCAAATCGCAAAATAACTCCATCGCGAATCTTTCGGTCACACCATTCAAGAAAAGCCACTTACCATAATCTGACTCAAGATCATGTGCTTTAAATGATAATAAAAAGATCAGCTGTCAGTTATTAATGAAATATAGACGTGTGCTCTTCAAAGAATTATTTCACATAAGGTGACATATTTGATGTATCTGCTGCATTTCAAACTCTCCCATCACCTTTCCTGATCAGTCATTTCCATTTCACTTGTGAGCCACAGGGACAGAGAACAAAGGACTATATAAGGCAATACGCAAGAAGAAATGGGAAAGAAGAACAAAGCTCAGAGCTCCGAGATGAAAGGAATGGCACCTTTATATACAGACACGACTTGCAACAGAGACGCATGGATATCAACATGGGAGGGCATGTACAGACTGCTTGAAGAAGAAAACCCCAGAATAATGAATGTTACCACTGGCTCAGACTCACAAGGTTCTTCTGAAGCATCTCTAGAAGATTTAGCATGCTCATTCCTACATAGGATAGCAGCCAGGCCCAAAATTCTCCCATATACGGACATGATCAAGTGGATACTTGATAATGCAGAAATGAAAGACAGACAGTTCAAGATTCAAGGGCAAGGGCTCATCGGATCACTCGCTGCACGAGATTTAAAGCTCATGTATCATCTTCCTGAGCCGCAGGCAACTTACAATACGCAATTCATTGAGAAATTCGTGGCAGAGAACCCAAACCTATCAGAGACCACCAAGGATTGGTCCAGAAAAGATGAACCGCTCAAGAAAGACAAAAATGGTATGTACATCACTAGTTCCCTCACCTCCCCATATTGTTTTTCTGTGGCCATGCTCTGTAGATTATTTGGGAAGCCGGATATCAATAATTTTTCATCTGAATGGTTACCGTTAATAGATACTGCCACAAATGCCATAATTGTAGATTGGGCCAAGATCTTTTCTGATAACCTAGTCAAGGCTATTCTCAGTTACCGGTCTAAAAGATCCATGTCTCAAAGGGTTTATCCTCCTTTTTACCTATCCGCATATGTTATGGATTCAATTTGCTATGTTTCTAAATTTCCTATTATGGGTTGGGAATGGATAACTTAGGACCCATTACCCATCCACATTTATCATAAGATATTATGGGACTCCCAGTTCATTCCCCATTTCTACCAAATTTGTCATGGGCTTATCCTACCATTATATAGAATGTTATATAATAAATACCCCCCGAGGTGCACACCTGAGGCACAGATAGATATCATCCCCATCGCAAGATGGTTCGGGGAGGAATTATTCACCTATGTTATAGTATTTGGAAGCACTGTCCCCCCTCATGTTTTACCTTTGTATATTACCGATAAACTTCTGGCTCGAGAAATTGCATATCAAACCTGTTCAGAAGGCAACCAAACAAAGGATTTAAAGGACAAGAAGAAGGCCATATGGCTACAGTTTCCTGTGGTTTGTGGGGCCTTTTCACTGTTCAATGTAGGTCATGCGTTTATAGAAATCCAAAATATAACATGTCTGCAGTTATTTAACATCCCGGCAAGACCATTTGACCTAAATGAAATTGCTCAGAATTTCACAACTACAGTCAAGGTGAAAGTATTCTTTGGAAATAAGGATTTATTTGATGACTTATTCCAAAATAAAGACTTGCTTCAAGAAATTTTGCGGGAAGCCCAATCACAATTATCTCCAGAAGACTTTCAAAATTTCAAGGTATACAAGGAAAGAAGATTGGCCACTATTCCTTTAGAAAAGTTGTGATTACCTGCTAGAGAGCCAACTCCAAGCATTAGCCTCAGTGGAAATTCAAGCAGTTCCAGATCTAAATCTAAATTTGCGCAAGAAGTATCTGGACATTCTAAAAGGTCCGGGAACGACCAAAATAAGAGTGAAGAGGCAGCTAAAGACATGACTCAGTCAATGGAAATTCCGCAACAAAAAGTTATTACCTGCTCGCAAAAAGATCCTCCCTCTCTCATTACCAAATCGCCACCTGTCATAATCGAGTTGGATAAGGAATGGGAAACCTTCAATGAAATGATCAATCTTGAAGGGCAGATCCCAAAAAACACCTACAAGCAATACTCAGATTGCAGGAGGAGTAATCCCAATCATGGTCAGCAATATCTCAGAAAAAGAACATGCTCCTATCACTCCATCTTCAGAGCTTGTACTTAATATAGAAGAAATTCCTCCTCTGGACATCTTTTATAGTCCTCAACATAAGGCAGTAGTAAGGAGACAGAGAAAGAAAAGAAAGTTGGAAAATACACTGCATCAAGACGCTGAGCAATTGGACGTCTTATGGAAAGACCCCAACAGTAATCCAACTGAAAATCTCACTAAATTGTCGCAGATCGTAGGAGCATATGCGTCTACGACTATTGACAAAGCATCAGAAGTACAACAATTGTTAAAAGAACAAGAAGATCAAATACAGTTACTGCAACAACAATTGCAACAGGCCAATGCTAATAATGAGGCACACAAACAGCTTGAAACGTTGCGGGAAGATTTCTAGAAAATGCAAATAGGTTATCAAAGAAGTCTGGACGAGAAAGGAAAACAATTGCAAAGTTTACAAGATATGCATAAAGATGAGCCTAAGCTTACAGAGTTTATTTCAGAATCTATTGCATTGAAGGAACAACTACTGCAACAACAAGAAGTGCTGGGACAAAAGATATCACAATGGAGTTACTATTGTGAGATGAGTGATAAGATCACTAATCTAGTGGTCGAATTACGAAGCAACTACGATCTGGTTGACAAACAGGTGACTGATTATCTGGCTTGGCAGGATGGAGATGAAGGAAAAGAGGCAGGTGCACCCAGGATAAACGAGAATCATAAAGAGTTGCTCTTTAATAAGTGGGATGATCAAATCAAAGAAGCAGAAAAAGCGGCAGGAATGGCAGCTACGACAGTAGGTATTCTCATTGACTGTATAAATGAAAATTTGCATAGAGCAAATTTAATCGCTGAAACTACTCCGGGATATTTACCAAACAAACCAAAATTAGAGGAGGATTGGAAGCAGAAAGTACAAGAAAAGGAAAAAGGAGTCCAAGCACTAAAAAGATTAAATTGGGAATGTTATTGGACATATTTGGTAAAACCGCATAGTCAGTGGATGACCGTGAAATGTATCATAAATGCAGCTGAAAAGGTGGTGCCAGCACTCGTCGATTCCGTTTTCTCAGCCTAGCTCAAAGCGGAAGTTAACCGACTGACTCTCCTTGAACAAATGTTGAATACATGCAGCTTTAAAGACCAGATACAGAAATAGTTTGCTTTTAATCTTATTTTTTCTTATTAAATTAGAAAAAGGGCGGTCATTTGAAAACTGCATCCTAATTTTTTGTAAAGAAACTATTATTAGATTTAGTTAGTAGTATTTAAACCCTTCTCATGCATTTAGAGAAGGGTCTAGGAATTTGTCAAAAACTTATCCTCAAAACATGCACTTCTGCACCTGAGAGGAGGTTTTGATGAATGAAAGGATCAAGGTTTATTAATGTTTGCATTTGATATCTGCTACTGATGTTGCACTTCTGTACTCTTAGTAGATATTAGAACAAGGAGAGATAAATCATTATTGCTTGAAGATTATGAGTAGGACCAGTCATAAATGGTACTTTTATCTCTTGACCATTTCTGCTTATATTCTTAAAGAAATATACTGTTTTTAGTTGCTTACATGTCATTACATGAATGTTTGTGTTACCATTTGGCACTTTTGTACGGTGGAGCCATTTATTTATGTTTAATATGTGAATAACTTATTATGCGATACGCTGTTCACAACTATTTTGCCTAACTTTTTATGCAAAGTGTTTCATCTTAACTGATTTCCATTCTTATAATCGCTGAATGATCTTTATTACCAGTTATTATATGAAATCTCTTTAGATCGCATAATAAAAGAATTACATCTCGGGTTAGCATAGATTAGATGTGCTGTTTTCATTATATTACAATAGCATAGAGGTATATTAAAGTAGTTTAGATAGGAACTTTTAGATCTGCAACATCTGATCCTGCACAATACACACACACACCCTTAGATTGGGAAATTGGTCCCATTATCCCCAGTTGGACCCGCTATACCAAACAGATAAGGATCTGTCAACCAAGGTCCGGACCGGGCGGTTATCCCCCTTGTTGTCGACCCGATTTTTGGGGCTTCAACACTTCTCTCGTCTTAGAGGATCAAACTAGTTTTGTGGAAGGAAGACAGATTCTCAACAACATCATACAAGCTCACGAGGTGGTACACCCTCTTAAGAGTAATAAGCAAGTTGGTATGATCATGTAGCTTGACCTCGTGAAAGCTTATGATAAACTAAGCTGGTCTTAAATCAAAGCAGTGCTAAGAGCTTATGGCTTTGACCACATCTGGATAAGATGGGTTATGGCCCTTGTATCCATGACTAGCTTCTCCATTATGCTTAATGGCTCTCCCTCTAGAACCTTTATACCTTCTAGGGGTCTCAGACAAGGGGATCCACTCTCCCCCTTCCTCTTTGTTCTCATGATGGAAGGGTTAGGTAGAGCAATCAAAATGGCAAATGTTGAAGGAAGAATCCAGGGTCTGAAACTTACCCCGGATGGAGATGCTTCTACTCATCAATAATTTGTGGATGACACAATGCTGCAGGGCATTCCGACAGTCAAGGAAGCCAGAGCTTTCAAACAAATCCTGAATGTCTTTGCTTTGGCTGCTCGTACAGAGTTAAGCCTTAAAAAATCAAAGGTTTTCTTTTCTAACATTGAAATTTCTATTCAGAGGAACCTCACAAGAATTATCAGGTTTCAAAGGGTTCAGTTACCTTCCAAGTACCTTGGAATGCCTCTTACAGACAAGCCTCTAAGCAAGGGAGTGTGGGAGCCGGTAACGAATAAAATTCAGGACAAAGGCAAGAAATGGACCTGTAGGTCTTTAAATTTGGCAAGGCATCTTGTGTTTACAAAGGTTTTCCTACAAGCTATTCCCATTTTCATGTTTTCAGCTCTTCCTACTCCCAAATGAGTTATGCAACAAATCAAGAGTATTCAATGAGATTTTTTTGGGGCAAAGGGGAAGAGAAAAAGAAGTGGGCTTTGGTAGCTTGGGACAAGCTATGTAAACCTAAGACCCATGGTGGTTTGGGGCTTCATGACCCTGAAACCCTCAACAGAGTTTCGGGAGCCAAACTTTGGTGGAGGTGGCTCAAGGAATCGGCAACCCCTTGGGCCAAGCTTTGGAAACAAAAATATGAAAATAATTGGCAGGAGAAGGATCATATCTGAATGTCTAGGCTCATCAAGGGTTCCCACATTTGGAACCTTGCTTGGGAGAATAGATCCATTTTCCAACAACATAGTTTTTAGGAGATCCGAGCAGGGAACCTTGCACAATTTTGGGAGGATAAATAGTAGCAGGAGCTAAATTTTTTTAGAGAATAACTAACCACTCTCAAAAATAACACTGACAACAAACGTTTACTTTTGGTAAGTGAATTTTGGGATCAGGAAAGTGACAATGGTAAATGAAGAATGTGGAAGGATCATGGTTATAGTGAAGAGAGTCCTTTGAGGGCCCAGACAAACTCCCTTGCTCTTGACCTGGAGTAGCAGAAGATTTTGGTGTCATCCACGTTTGATAAATTGAGATGGAGTCAAAATAGTGAAGGCACCTTTAACCTCAAAGAAGCTAAACGCATGGCCCTAGTTTTTGATTATCCAAACCCTGATCAAGTGTGGAATGACCTTTGGCAGAATTCACAATGGATGAAAATCAAGTTGTTTATGTGGTTAGTGCACCAAAAGAAAATTTTCACATCGGAGAATCTTCTGAAAAGGAGTTTTGTTGGCCCATCCAAATGCCAACTATGTGGCTTACAGGAGGAGACAATGGAGCATTTACTAAACCTCTGCCCCTTCACCTCGACCTTGTGGGATTGGGTGGCCTCAGTCTTTGAGCAAACTGGTAGGGAAAAACTTAGCATAACCAACACTTTGAAGAATTGGAGGAAGGACTTCTCACGTAATGAAATCATTAACAAATCTTGGACTCTGGTTCCAAGCTTTATTATCTGGGATGTCTGGAAAGAACGAAATGACAGGATTTTCAAAAATAAAATAGGCTCGACCTAGAACATCATTGTCCAAATTTTACGACAGCTCAAAGATATAGTAGGAACCCCAATGTGGAAAATTTCGGAGGACCCCTAATCACCTCAGGATGCTAGCATACTGCTACATTTGGGTCTCCATTCTCTGGTTCCCCAAGGCACTAACAAAGGTGTGAGCAAAAAAACTGCTGGTATAGATATCTGGCAACCTCCTCCTCATGGTTTTTGAAAATCAATATAGACGGGGCTTCTGCGGGCAACCCAGGGATGGCTGGATGTGGCGGTGCCATAAGAGATGAGTAGGGGCACATAAGGGATATCTTTCAAAGTCATTTGGGGATTACTAGTAATAACATGGCAGAGCTCATGGCCTTGGCGCAATGCCTGGAAATCATGGTGGAGTCAAATTTACACAATGCCATCATTGAAGCTGACTCTGAACTGGTCATCAATGCAGCCAAGAAAATGTGTAATGGAACGACACCTCAAAAAGTGTCGAAACATTGGAGGCTTTTGCAGGTCTTTCAGCGTATTCACTCCCACTTGCATACCTTGAGAATCGTCAGCTTCGTCCATGTGCGAAGAAAGGCCAATATGTTCACTGATCGTCTAGCGAATGAAGGAGTGCTATGTAAGGATAGTTATATTTGGCACGATTGGGATTCTATAACCTCTAGTAGATTGCGTGATGATTGTTAATTTCAGGTTGCCAAAGATATCGAGCACTTCTAGACCATGAATAATGAGAAGGAGGAAGACTAACGGAAGGAGGAGAGAATGGAAGCCCCTGAGCCACAGTAACTACTAAGCATAAAAACTCAAATGAAGAGAGGAGCGAAGAAGTGAAGTGTATATGCACAGTAACCATTGGATCTAGATGATCAACAGATGAGATTTGTTTGGGACGAGTGGTTAGGCATAAGTCGCATCAAGTGGAGCTTAGAAATGAATGGTGGAGTTTCAATCTAAGTACTGACATATTTTGAATGGCAAGAATTGATCCGAACTGTAAGATCGACATGGTGTATCGACGGTGAACAACAGACTAGTGGGAGTAGGAGTGAGCGGAAGTCCTTGAGCTTGTTTGAAATGGCACAATAAATCCTAACCATCGATCCTAGAGTCAATGCTTACATCTTAGTCAACTACGGGGGTTGAAAGATGGTTAACCCATTTTGCTTGATAAAGGGCCGCAAACCGTAGGATTAATGGCCTTCGTCATCCAATGGATATTGGGCCGACAAGGGATTGTGCGTTAACCTCAAGGACGGACCCGAAATTTTATAGATTAAAGTGGTTTAATCCTTATCGGCTTCGTAAGGTTGTTAATTGTCGGGTAAGTGGTCCATCAAATCAATTCGGGTTAGATCTACGATGCTGGATCTCCGAGTAGCTCTGTTGATTAGAGGAAGTATTAACCGTAGGATTGACGACAGGTTCGACAGTGGCAATTGAGGGATTAGGCTTGGGTGAGAAGACCCGAGAATATTATCGACGTTGTTTCAATCTATTTGAAGTCCAGGTGTTTTCGCTTTCTGCAAGGGAGAGCAGTTAAATCATATGTTGGTGCGACGTGATCTGGTGTTAGCGGTTGATCTGACGGATGAGATCAATGGTGGGAAGGGGAAATCGCATGTTGTAAATCCAGAATCCTGGGTGTTTATGCTTTTGAGTCCTTCGTAACTCCGGGATGCATTTGTGTTGGCCCTATTGTCTGTTAACCAACAACTGGTCTGTCTTTTTCTGGTCTTTATACTTGTAAAGACGTGTACCATATGTAATCTCTTTTTTGGTTAATTAAAGGCTCCACTCTTACTTGACCAAAAAAAAAAAATTCGAAGAGACCAATAAGAAATTGTAATTATCTTTTTGGAAGAAACAATTGAGAGGTGATTTGGTTTGGATTTTGTGGATAAAAATATCATGGCCAAGTTCCATTGATTTTGTTGGAAGGAGGACAAGTGAGAAATGATTGTTCTATGATTAATTTTTTCTTCACTCTATGCCTCCTATTAACATAATGATTGATTGTTTCTGGTGTGAGCATGATTGTTTCTTAGCATTCCCATCTCCCTTTGTACAAAAATACCAATTGGATCTCTCAATCATGTACTCCACACTCCAAATTTCTCCTATCACATGTTTTACTAAAAAAATGCTTATTACTAAGTTGGATACACTTAAAGCATGTGCATCTTGGAATTTCTTTCATCACATAAATACTTCAATATATATTGAAAATTAATCTCACATTGGTTGAGAGATGTAAACCACAATAACATATAAACTTCAATATAATATCTTACTTATATCAAAGAAAATGTTAAGAGAGTGGTGTCTTTGACTAACATAATAGTTATTTAAAAAAAAATTCTTATTATCAATATTATATAGTATCTATTTCACATACCTTCTTAACAAATTATCCTTACTAGACTACACACTTAAAATCTATGCAATGATAAATTACGAGCACTTGCAATAAAATTATCAATTCTTGTTATGAAGACATTTTATAATTTGGTTTTGACTGATGCAAGCATGTGTTGCTTTTCATTTTTTCTATTAAGAGAACATGGAAGGTAGTGATTAAACTTTTTCTCATTAAATAATTGAATAGTAAATTGTGGTGGTTAATTTATAGTTAAATATTAAGATGTTCATAAAAATGATATTTGTTTTTAAATTGTGTGATTTTTTTAAAGTTATTAATTTGAAAACCAAGAATGAATTAATTATGGGTAGTTAAATGAAAATGTGTGATTGTTTATCATAAGACTTAGTTTTGAATGATGCTAACACTTCTTACTTCCCAATTTGAAGTTTCAAATCAAAATATAACACTAGATAAAAAATAATACTCAAATTTATCTATTATATATAAAGATTGAAGTTAATATGCTATATTAAAAGTGATGTTACACAACTTTCTTCTTTTATGATAATGAATTAATTTTGAATTTAAATAATGAAATAATATAAAATATAGTTATTATCATGATAATGAATTAATTTTGAATTTAAAAATGAAATATATAAAATATAGTTATTAATCAATATAAAAATTATAAATCTTTAATTTTTTAATTTTATATATATTTTTTAATTTCGGCAGGTCTATTCCATTTTCTGTTATATAATTAGCAAGTTTACACCACACAGATTAACCAAGTGGCCTCAACTTGCCCCGAAGGGAAACCAAATTTGTTGGGCACCGGCCAATGTTATAAGCCATCCAAAAAAATATTGTCTTAACATTTCCATCCAGGCTAGATATGTCTCTATCTCATGTCAATACACTACATAACTGAAAAAACTAACATTTGCAACATGGAAAGTAAAAGCTAACAACATGAAAAAAAATTATGCATGGGTAGGAGTTTAATTCTTCTGATCCTCTGAGGTAGATGCGACGGGTGTTGGATCTTCAGCGGTTGCCCCTGGCATACCATACAACTCCAGACTGCAAGGGTTGTGGCAGTCAATTTTGTCCATCCTAATATCCTGTTTATGCAGCTAGAAAATTATTTTTTCCATATCCTTCTTATAGTTCGACATTCCCTATACAGTCACCGCCATGCCCACGGATATTTGCTCCATCGCTTTGCCTAGTAAACTCTTCATTAGCCAGTAAAAGTACAGTGTCTGCTTGAACTGTGTGATTCTCCCACGGGTATTACCCAGATCTGAAACTAGAGTCCTCCAGTTATCCATCTCTTCCTCTGTCTAGCTTCCTTGTTTTACTCCCTTTTCCCATTCTCCCATTAATTTTCGGATGCCAACATACATCCCTTCTCGGTAAGCCTTTGCTGCTTCAGTGATGAGGCTTTCTATTGGAAATAATACTGACAGGGAGGTGAATCAGTATTATTCAAGTCAATAATCTTTTTCTTTTCTTACTCAATTTCATATATGCTACTTCAATGAAGGCAACCCGTGTGTAAGCAACTGCGTTTAAGGAAACAAGCATATATCTAGCAAACTAATGATTCTGTTAATTCATCATATGTTGATCTTTAATCTGAGTATCAGTACTTTATTAAACATTAAATAGTAACCATGTGCAGTTAATAATAGAAAGAACTATCACACATAAGCATCACACATGAACACCAAGATGTAAGGTGGAAACCCCATGTGGGTAAAAACCACCTGTTGCTGTCG
This sequence comes from Pinus taeda, assembly GCA_000404065.3. NCBI lineage: Eukaryota > Viridiplantae > Streptophyta > Pinopsida > Pinales > Pinaceae > Pinus > Pinus taeda. The sequence continues at coordinate 174,227 of APFE030351536.1, forward strand.
TCTCTGTCTTCTTGTAATAATAAGAAAATCTGTTTACAACAATGTACTAGTGCAGAATCATACCAGTACATAGGCTTCTACCTGCAGAAGGCTACAACCTTCTTTCGTTCTCCAGCTTCTACTAGAAGGGAGCTACAACCCCTTAGCTCTTGTACTAGCCGATATATTTACTAGTACGTAGGTGCCGACCTACAGAAGGCTACGACCTTCTTTCTTCCTCCAAGTACCACGTTTCATAAATTTTCAGATTGGATGCTCTTGGAACACAATACCATAATCTGAAGGCCATGTTTCATCCAATTTTCATACTGGACCCATCAACAACATTGAAGCTCAAAATCAATCACCATTGTAATGCAACTATTGCATTACCCATTCATTGAATACTCAATCATTACTCTCTGAATCACCCAACAACTTAATCACTGAAACCCTGTCATCAAAACACAGTCACCAGAACACAGAGCAGAACCCAGAACTCTGCAACAATACTCAGAGCCAACTATATCATCAAAAACCACGCATCAGAGTGCATACGCTACTTGGAAGAGCCTAACCAGCGTGTATACGCAACTTCACCAAAGCGAACCAATGTATATGTCATCAAATACTTACTTATAACTTCGTTGCACTTCCCGACTTTAGACATACCCAGATCATTACATACAAAAGGATAATACATGTGTGAGCAACCAGATCTAGTCCATTAGATCACATAAAGATAAGCCATTATGATCTTGATCCATTATTAGATCTCATCCATCACACTGAAGCTAATCACAATCAACCAACCTGAATATGCAGAATACTGTCACCAGTAAATAGTCACCAAAACTCAGAACTTTGCATCAACAACCAGAACCACCTGTAACTTCAAACATCATAGTTCATATGGTATACACTACTTATATGTGTCTAACCTACGTGTATACGCGCTCTTATCAAAGTCAACCGGCATATACATCTATAAATATTCATTCATAATTTTGTAGCTATTCTAGACTTCAGTTATCCCCAGATCATAATATTTACAGAACATCACAAGCATTGGTATACAAATCTAGAAAAAGCATGATCAAACCATATAGAGATGATTCACTCTAAGCCATAAGATCCCAATCCATCATTAGATCTTGTCCTCCATCAAACGCTGAGATTCCTCCTTCGTTTAGATAAAGAAAAGCATCATAAACCCATATCCTGCATACTGGATCTCACACTTCATCAGATATTCGAGACTTACATCCTGGCCTAATGATCTTCTCCTCCTTTTATAGTCTTAGGCTTTTCTCAATACCATGGTCCAAAACCACGTAGGACCAATACCTTGGACCCAATACCTAGGGTCAATACCTCAGACCAAATACCATGGACCAATACCAAAATACCATGGTCCAAATACCACAAACCAAAACTTAGTTTCTGACATGTACGCACCTTTTCTTCCATGAAAGTGCGTGTGTACGCTATACATGCCTTTTGGTCTACGAATCCGCATGTACATGCAGCTTGGTCAATGGGGAACCTGCGTATACCTCTCTTTCTTCATTATGTGAGCCTGAATTGTGATATGACATTTGTGTGAGTTGCCATCAAGGACAACACTTGTGTCATAGTGCCAAATCTGTATCATAATGCCAACACTTTCTACTGATTTCTGGCCCTTGCTTGTTTTTCAATGTGCTCGACCCCTTATCTTTCCTGGGTACTGGGCCTCTCCTACCACACCCACGACCTTTAACAACACGAGCCATAACATGTTTTCCAAAACACTGATGACACCCAGGATAAATTAGAATAAAACACAAAATTTTTGTTATACGCCACCTTGCCATTACATGATTCTTCTCTCATCCATTCCTCATTGTATTCATGCTAGGTTGGGCTGAAGCCTGTAGTGCCCAAAAGGAAGGTCCTTTTCCCTTACCCCTTGGCCTGCCTTTGATCCCATTCCCCTTACCAAAATTTGTATACATGTCATCCCTTCCCAACCCAAGCTAATCTTGTAGCCCCTCCTTGATTCTAGCAGCATACCTGCGATGAGTCCAATCCCTTGCCCCCTTTGTCCAGGGAGGAGTGGCTTTGCCTCTCAAGTCCCCCCGATGGGGTTTTCACATTTAGATAGACCAAAACCTTAAGGTGTATATCATACTCAAATTTAGATGGGTTTGTGCTAGTGATCATATTCAGTGCTTGCAATGCACCAATACATGGAAACATACATGAAGGATACACCTAGCTTCTCTCCATGCACGGGGGCTTCACTGGGGGAGCAATACCCTGCCATGTGAATTCATATTGGGTATATATATTGTGATCCGAATTGGATCCATGAAAATTATCAGAGTTCTATGACTGTATCAAATCATGACAGACTTCAAGAAACTTGTGAACAAAGATCTATCATGAAGGATCTCTAGACAATGGCAGTTTGTAGCTAGCAAGCAACGACGAGGACCTTGGTCAAATCACACTAACCAAGGCCCATGGAGACTACGCAGTGGCGCAAATTAGCAGTTAGGAAGTCTGGATCAGAAAACGGAGGTTGTTTCTGATGCACGATATGAAAACGGAGGTCGTTTTCCTTTTTGGGGCAAAACCCCTCGACATGGAATAGTCCCGAGCGCTTGGTCACAAGGGAAGCTGAAAACCATGGGAAAAGCGCTAAACTGATAGGCAGGTCCCGCGCTCCAAAACTGACGGAATATCGGAGGCATTTTGGGCAGTAAGCGGATTTGGCAGGAGAACGAGCGATGCCATACAACGAATGACACGTGTCTGACGAATGAGAGAGAAAACCGCTCTAATCGCGGGCTAATGTCCCAGCAAGTCAACTGCGCGATAAGAGTGATAACCATAGGATCTAGAGGCCCCAGATCTAACGGCGAAGATTGCGCCCGATGGGAGACCGGATTTGATGAGAGAATAAGCCACAACATATGAAGTTTGAAGTCCGATTTGACCACTGAATTGGTATGTGAATCATTACACAAAGTAACCGAAATACCGAACCATTTGAGGAAGAGCTGGCACAGTTCGTGAGAGGACAAGCTGCCACTTCCCTATGAGATGTTACACTGTAGCGATGACACAGAGGCAGGGAATTCCAAGCGGACAACAGTAGGTGATCCGAAGAGATGGAAGAGGAAGTGAACAGTCACGAGACAAGTTGGCTTTAAGCCATGAATAGGCAAAGAGTAGATAACAAGAGGAGAAAAAGGAGATAGTGAGACAGAGGAGACGGAACAGAGAGTGAAGCAAGAAGCAAAAAACAAAGAGTCGAGTTGACCGCAGAGCTAAGGAAGCATCGAGCAGATAGAAGGCTTGAGAGGTTCAAGCAATCTCTGTGAGGATATCTATCGAGAACTGAGTACCAAATGGGACTCATCCCATTCAGATCAGTTGAGGCGAGACTTAGTAAGGGGGAGTCTGTGCACTCTAGTGGATTGGGGAATCCAAGAACCACCCTACTAAGCATCATCTGTTTCGGGAGACTCAAATTAAGCTCTTCATTGTGAAACTCTATTTTAAAGACACAATAAAAGGAGGTCACCACTAAAAGCTGGACCGGAGACGTAGCACAGGAGGATTGGGTGAACTCCTTATTAGATTTTATTGTGTTTTGTTTTGCTTGCTGTGTTTCTCTTACTATTTTCCAGTGTCTGTGTATTTTGCAATCTTATCGATCCATTGCCTAAAATAACATAGACAAACACACCAACACATGAGCCTGTAATACCTTCATCAATTAATTAACTGGGATCACTCACGAGTGATTTTCAATTCAAGTGGTATCAGATCTCTAGGCTGTTAAGGTTAGACAAGCTTGTGCTAGATTTAGCTGTTGAATGCTAACTAGATCAAAGCTCAAATTAGGAAAAAGAGAGTTGGTTGAAACTAATCCTGAGATTGGGAGAGTCTATCCTCAGAAGATAATGTCAGAAGAAGGTTCTATGGGGCCAGACCCTCAATTCATAGATAGTTTCCTAGCCATAAGGTCCATGGTAGAGGAAATGTATAAGGACTTTAAAAAACATAAGGATGAAGATTCATCAGGCTCCAAACAAGATAAAGGAGAAGATGAGTCTCTCCTCCATGACCACTCAAAGGGCAAAGGGAAAGAGGAAAGCTTTCTCACACCTCCTAATAGCCCCGAACATAAAAAGAAGACATATTTTATTAAACTAGATGTTAAATTTGATTTACCTATATATGATGGAGAGTTGAATGCAGAAAAGCTGGACAATTGGATTAGACAAATTGACGTTTATTGCAGAGTATTGATTCAGACAAAAGCAAGATTCAGCTGGCAAGCCTACACCTTGAAGGCACTGCCTTGGTTTGGTGGGAAGGCAGGACCCAAGTTGACATGAAGAGACATGGTAAGACTATCTCTGTCTAGAGTGAATTTGTTTTTGCAATCAAAAAGTAGTTCTATCCATTTGCCTACATGCAGCAAGCCATGATGAGCTAGAAAACTATTCAACAGTTGAAAGGGCAAAGTGTACAAGGTTACACCCAAGAATTTAGAAAGAGAGCATTGATTCTAGGAATCTCATTAGACTCACCTAAGACTCTATTGAAGTACATTGGTGGTCTACACAGCTACATGAGACACACTATCCTCATGTTTAATCCCACTAGTATAGATGATGTATCTGTTCAAGCTACTCATCTAGAAGCTAGAGGAAAGAATGGAAATCCAAAAGTTGGGGGATCATCCCAACCCACTGCAAGCAAGAATAAGGAGAAAAGAAAACATAAATGGAAAGCGAGGAAGGCTAACACTTCACAGAAGAGCAAGTCTTCATGCACTCACTCTAAGAAGGATGGGCATGATGACGAGCACTGTTGGATTCTGTATCCGGAGCTGATACCTAAGAAGTTCAAGGGCAAGAAGAAGAAGACTGCCGCAACTATTCAGAAAGATTTGGGGTTAGACTCAGGGGATGAAACAACCATTGGAACCACAAGTATAAAAGGTAAGAATTCTAGAGCATCTACTAGCAATTCTGTACAATCCACTATTGATGAAGAAAATGAGAGAAAAAGACATGAGCTTTTCCATATTCGAGTTATTTCCAAACATCAAAATATTGATACTTTGTTTGATAGTGGCTCACAAGTAAACTTAATTTCTGAAGCGATTGTAAAGAAATTGGAATTACTGACTACACCTCACAAGAAACCATACCCATTAGGATGGTTAAATGATAAAGCACAACTACAAGCGACTAGACAATGCAAACTCAAGTTTTCTTTTAGGTTAGCATTTGTAGATGAGGTTGAGTTAGACATAATTCCTTTGGATATATGTGGAATTGTTTTAGGAAGTCCTTACTTGTATGACAGAAAAGATATTTTCTATAGAGCTGAGAACAAGTATCTACTTGTTAAATATGGAATCAAATACTTTGTAAGAGATCATAAGCTCAAGAATAATTATACTCTCATAAACTCAGGGTAGATGAAACAAATGATAAATTCATGCAAAAAATTCTTACTGATGGTTATAAAGGAAAAGAAACCTGATAAAACCAATGTATTTGAGGGCTGTGATGTTAAACAGAAAGTTGATTTAGAAAAGGTTGTTTCAGAGTATGATATCTTGTTTCAAGAACCTAAAGGCCTGCCACCCAAAAAGGAAATAGTGCATGATATTATTTTGCAACAATATGCTCCATTGCCTAACATTGGAATGTACAGGTTGTCCGCTTTAGAGAACGCAAAAATCAAGAAGCAGGTGTAGGATTTGCTCGAGAAGGGGTTCATCAGACCTAGCACATCACCATGTGGATCACCAATCATTTTGGTGAGGAAGAAAGATGGCTCATGGAGAATGTGCATTGATTACCGAGCACTGAATAAGATAACAATAAAAAATCGTTATCCCCTTCTTCGCATAGATGATCTTTTAGATCAATTGAAAGAAGCTTTTTATTTTTCCAAGTTATACTTGCATAGTGGATACCATCAGGTCAGAGTTGCAGAACAAGATGCATGGAAGACTTCTTTCAAAACAAAGCAAGGATTATATGAGTGGCTGGTTATGCCTTTTGGCTTAACTAATGCTCCTTCTACTTTCATGAGAATAATGAATGATGTACTCAGACCTTTTCTTGTTGATTTTGTTATCATGTATCTGGATGACATTTTGATATTTAGCAAAACATGGGAAGAACATTTAAAGCCTTTTAAGCAAACACTAGATGTTTTGAAAAGAGAAAAACTTTATGTTAGACTCTCAAAATGTGAATTTGCAAAACATCTTTGAATTATTTGGGACATATAGTCGGGGGTGGTGAATTGAAGATAGATCCCTCTAAGGTGGCAACCATTGTGAACTATCCTAAACCCAAATCTAGTACAGAAGTTAGGAGCTTCTTAGGAGTAGCACAATATTGGAGAAAGTTCATTTCTAACTTTTCCTTAATTGCAACTCCCTTACATGCTTTAACAGGATTGAACAAGGTGTTTTAGTGGGGAGGCAAACA
>APFE030351536.1:188574-202939 GCA_000404065.3 Pinus taeda
TAAAGAAGCTAGGCTTAGAAACCAAACCACATCCAAAACCTTACCCACTTGGATGGATACATGATAAAGCAAAATTGAATGTAACTAAGCAGTGCAAGGTTAAATTTGTGATTGCTTCTAAGTTAGTGGATGAGGTAGAACTTGATGTGATACCATTGGATATCTGTGGCATGGTGTTAGGGAGTCCATATCTATATGATAGAAAATAAATCTTCTTCCATCATGAAAACAAATACCAAATCACAAAATATGGGGTAGAATATATTTGAAGGGCTCATCAAGCTAAAATCAATGTCAACCTTGCAAGTGTAGGACAAATGAAGAGGTTGGTGAATTCCAGCAAGGGTTGCATGCTTATGGTTGTAAGACGGAAAAATGCATAATTATCCGATGCTTTCCATGGTTGTGATCATGTGCATAAAAAGGAATTATGTGAATTAATTTCTAACTATGATGAGATGTTTCAGGAACCAATGGAATAACCTCCGAAGAGGGAAATCCAACATGAGATCCATTTGCAGCATGATGCTCCTTTACCAAATATTGGCATGTACAGGATGTCGACTATTGTGATGGAGGAGATTAAAAAGCAGGTGTAGGAACTATTGAACCAAGAGGTCATCAGACTGAGCACTTCTCCATGCGGCTCACCGATTGTCTTAGTGCCGAAGAAAGATGGCACATGGAGGATGTGCGTGGATTACCGGGCACTAACAAAATCACAGTGAAAAATTGTTACCCTCTCTCGCGCATTGATGATTTACAAGATTATTTAAAGAATGCTATCTATTTCACCAAATTGGATTTGCGTAGTGGTTATCACCAGGTCCAAATTGCAGAGTAGGATATATGGAAAACCGCCTTCAAGACCAAACAGGGGCTGTTCGAATGGATGGTGAGCCATTCGGACTTTGAAACACTCCAACCACTTTCATGAGGGTCATGAATGATCTCTTTAGGCCTTTCATTGATGAATTTGTTCTTGTATATCTAGATGATATTCTTGTCTTTAGTAAAAGTTGGAATGAACATGTATGCCATGTCAAGAAAGTGCTTGATGTATTGAAAAAAGAAAAACTCTATGTAAAATTGTCAAAGTGTGAGTTTGGGAAAACCTCTTTGGTTTACCTAGGTCATATTGTTGGTCATGGTCAGTTAAAAATTGATCCTTCTAAAGTTGAAGCAATTGTAAATTGGACTAAGCCTACTAGTGTAACTGAGGTTCACAACTTTTTGGGCGTAGTACAGTGTTGGAGGAGATTTATTGCCAGATTCTCTATTATTGCAGCAACTTTACACACATTGACAAGTGTAAAGCAGGTCTTTCAATGGGGAGGAAAGCAGCAAAAGTCCTTTGAAACATTGAAAGACAAGATCAACAACCATTTGAGATCGAGACAGACACCAACGAATATGCCATGGGAGCTGTACTGATGCAACAAAAGAAGCTGATATGTTACCATTCAAAGAAATTCTCTCATGCTATGATAAACTATCCCACTTATGACAAGGAGTTATATGCCTTGGTCCAAAGTGTGAAAAAGTGGAAACACTACTTGATAGGCAAGGAGACCATCATCCATATGGATCATCAGCCCTTGCAGTATCTTCAGTCACAAACCAAGTTGCAGCAATCTTGTCATTTCAAGTGGATGGGTTTTCTTCAGCAGTTTCATCTGGTAATAAAGTATAAGAAGGGCACTAGCAACAAAGTGGCCAATATGCTATCTCACCCTCCTATTTTTGCTTCTGTTATTTTGCATATTGCTTTGTTATCTTTTGAAAGTTATGCTGAACAATATGCTAACGATGATGACTTTAAGGAGATTTCTGAAAAACTAACCCATGGTTCATAGGTGGACAACTATCATTTGCAAGGGAAACTGTTGTATCACCTTGGAAAATTGTGCATACCCACAAGGGAAAGGGTACATGTTATCTGGGAGGCCCACACCTCCCTTGTGTCTGGTCATTTTGGTGTTGAAAAAAGTTTATGTCATGTACAAAGATTTTTCTTTTGGCCTCATATGAAGAACATTGTGACTTGCTATGTAAAGGGATGTGTGATGTGTTCTGTTTCAAATCCCTCTAATAGAAAACTCGAGCTCTACACACCACTCCCTATTCCGAGTCATCCATGGGAAAGTGTGTCGATGGATTTTGTAGGGTTTTTCCTTTTTCTAGAAAAAGTCACGACTATTTGTATGTCATCATTGACATTTTTAGTAAGATGTGTATTTTAATTCCTTATAAAAAGAAGATCACTGTAGAGCAGACTGCTTATCTTTTATTTCAGCATGTCTGGGTCCATTTTGGATTGCCCACATCGATTGTGTCAAATCGGGACTCTTGCTTTCTCGCAGAGTTTTGGATCAGCTTGTGGAATATGATGGACACCAAGTTGAAAAGAAGCATAACATTTCATCCACAAACTGATGGACAGATAGAGGTTGTCATCCACACCGTGGTACACTTGTTGCGAGGCTATTGTGGGAAACATCCTAAGTTATGGGATGAGAATATTCCATATGTGCAACGTTCAAGCAGTGCACTCATCTATGCATCGTTCACCATTTGAGACATGTTTTGGATACCTACCAAAAGATCCTTTTGATATGGTCTTTGGAAGGGAAGATGACTCCTGTGGACATGATGACAGGGAAAAAGCGCAACGGTTCATTCAACGGATCCAGTTGATTCACCAAGAAGTACATGAGAAGTTGGAGAAAGTCAAGCGCGGTACAAGGCTCGACATGACAAACATCGAGTTGACCATCAATTCCAAGTGGGTGACAAAGTGTGGTTCCATATCAACAAGGACAGGATGAAGGGAGAAGGGAAGAAGTTGCAACCAATCCGGTATGGTCCATTCACTATCTTGGAGAAGATTGGAAACAATTCCTTCTGTCTCGATTTGCCGACCTATATGCAAATGTACTCCATAATGAATGTGCAAAACTTAAAGCTTTATGAGCCACCATTGATTATGGACACTAAAGAGGTGGGATCAGTTCCTATAGTTGATGATTTTGCACCAGAGTATCTCGATGAGTTGCCTGAAGATATCATCCTTGACAGAAGAACCGAGACTTAACGAAAAGGAGATGTGGAATACCTTCGAGTTGGTTTCAAGGGGATGCACCTTAGCAAGGAAACAATGGCTGGAAAAAGAAAGAGTGAGGGAACAATTCCTCACTTTCCAATTGACTGAAAAATCTTTTGGAAGTCCAAAAGCTCCTCAATGGGGAGGATTGATCTAGGTGGATCTCCAGACACCAGTGGCATGGAAAAGGCTTAAAATTCAAAGTGGTAGAAAGTCGATTAACTTGGCATCATATCGAAGTGCTTGTCACCTTGATACCAATGATGTGAATGACACTCCAATCTAAGTCCGGATGAGGAAGATAGAGGTAGTCAAAGTTGTGGATTGACTTACCCATGTGGTAGGCTTAAGGAGGGCGCAATTTGGCAAGAACTCGGCACCGGAATCCGGCCAGTTTTTCGGTCAAATTTATGGGTTCGTTAACTTGTCTCCTAATGCCTAAGGTTCTAGAAAATCCCCAAAGGGGCAGTGGTTATAAAAAATTAATAAAAAAAATGGGGTGTGCGGCCATGACCTCGCCGACCTTAGAGCTACCATATAACAACAGTTTAAAATAATGCGGCTGGCAGCCATGACCCCGCCGCCCTCGGTATCCACCGGAACCACCTAACAAAATGACAAGTGGGGGTGGGACACCAACACCCTGCCACCCCGGAGCCCACACACACAACGACATTTAAAAATAGTGGGGGGCACGAGCTGTCAACCCTGCTGCCCCTCCACATCATTCATATCTAATGGGCTAGTGGAAATGAGGGGAGCAGGCCACCGAGACCGGTGGACCCACCCCACAAATAAACTATGTAACATATTATGGTTAAAAGGGGAGGGGCAAGATTTGATCCCCCGACCCCTCCTCAGCAACTTTGTTGTTATTGCCATTGTGCCAAACCACCTTCTTGATGAATCCGCCCTCCAAACATTAAATGAACCTATTTTCTCAGTGCGCCTAGGAGGATGAGTGCGAAAGCAGTTCGAGGAAGAAAAATTGCAGGTGGCGAAACCATGATTTGAGCAATTTCTCTAGGGGCCAGATTTTCACTTTGTCAGATCTCAACAAATTTTGCATGGTTTCAGCATTTCTCAACGCTAGGAACTCAACGGTGCTGTCTGTTTCTCCAATAGAGCTCTCCATCTTTTGAACATTTTCTAGAATGGAGCTATAAGACTCCCTTTTGTAAATTATGATTGTACTCTTCTTTCTCATGCGACTTAATGAATGAAGGCCTCCCCATTAATTGAGTAGGGCCCGGAGACATAGTCCAAATCAGACGAACTCCGTTATCAATTCTCTTGTCTTCTTTCATGCGTTTATGTGTTTCTCGTCTTCTCTCATGTGCACATTAAATTTCTATGGTTAAGCTGCAATTTATGCATGTAATTCTTTAATACATCTATAAGCAAAATATTTAGGATCAGTCATACCCGGTACCTTCCAGGTCCTTTGGCCCCCGATCTACAACACTGGTTGTGTCAACAGTCCAATTCCATCTGGCTACTGAACTTTGGCTCTCCAATCTACTCACTAGTTGATCATTCATCCATCAATGCATCAACACATCAAGACTCATGTCAAGTTGTTCACAACTCTGTTTGTGACCAACTCTCAGTCTACCCATTGCTTCTCCTCAGCGATTCAGGGACTTCAACCCATTATGATCTTCCTTCGCTGCTCTAATGAGGACCAACATAGGGCACAAAAGGATGCCACCTATCACTGGAAGATGTTCATCTCCCACAGTGAACACAACCTAGGAGGATTGCCCATAATGTACTATAGAATTGCTTCTCCACACACAAGTCTAGGGCTGCTCAACTGCTCCTCTGGTTCATCAACCATAGAACTCAAAAACTGCCACTCTAGAAACTATCTTTGTCCATCAAAGTGTTGCACACTAAGCTCCAACTTGGGCACTGTCACGCTGTCCTCCATCAAATCATAAATTCCCAATCCATGTCCATACTTTGACCACTCTTACATTGCTCTCCAACAGTCCACAAGTGACCAAGTTTGTTGTAGCATCTGCTCCTAGTTAAGACATCCAATCATCTAGAAAACCCCTCTTCTTGGATTCCAATAGACTCCTCAATTTGTCCTCTCCTACGATACCCATACACCTACAAATCATCAACTCAAGAGGATGACCAAACTACCCTGCAACATTCTGCTGCTCCTCTTGACATTGTGCAATGCTAATGATGATCTGCACCTCTAGATGTCATCAAAATTGTTGTCCAGACTCCTTTTGGAACAACTTCATCCCTAGAAACCATTCAACATGAATGCATCATTACATTCCTCTTGTCTGAGCTGGAGTTTACTACTGTCAAAATTGTGATTTGGTTAGGGTTAACTTCAGTCCACGTTAGCCCTATTCCATGGTCCAACAAGCCTATCTACAGCTGTGTCATCACTTCATTAGACTCCACTTCCCTTTGTTGCTCCTAATGGCTAGTTTGTACTTGACTCCTAGACTATTTGAACCACTCCTTAAGCTACTACAGATTCGGCCTAGGTCTGCAAAGCTTTAGGTACTTGCCACTCCATTTGGGAGGTTTGTTCACACCTCAAACTACATCAAAATCATCCCAGAATCTTCCTTTATCCCTTAGTCATGCTCACAAAATATCTCAGCCCTCAAACAGTCACTATAAGGACTAGAACCCATCCTCCTATCCTTTTCTTGAGGTATTCTCCTCTTTGCGGAAAAAAAATTAGCCGAAATAGTCCCAAAATGCTCATGCCCCTCTCTACTTTTGTCTCTTAGGGTTGTGACCTTATTTCAGATGCATTCCTTTGAATTCGTTGCACTTGGATATCCTTTTATGCCTCATACTAGGAATTATTTTATAGGATTCCATGGGGCTCCAACGAACAACCCTAAAAGGTCTTCCAACTTGTCAAACAACCTACTAACATTAGTCCAACTTGAACAAGCCCACATCTTCACCCACACTTATCTTCAAAAATTCATAACTCAACAATGAAAACTTGGAATTGGATGATTCATGATGTGTTGGATTCATCTCAATGACTAATATCATCCTTATCCATCACATGTCAAAGTATCGTCACGGTTTTGGCCCAAAAATCGATGGGTGAAAAGCCCCATGCTTGGATTTTAAGCCCACAAAGCCACTTGTGGAGCTCCTTCCTCCAAACCCTCGATCCTCAAGGCTTGGAGTACCTCCTAAGCTACAAAAATAAATAGGTGGAAGCTGAAGAATTTGAAGAAGTGGTTAGATGAAGCAGAGGATATTAAACAAGCCTAAAAGAAGCCTCATAATAACAATACCAAAAAAGTAGTAGCTCCTGCAGAAGGGACCATAGATGAATGGTTACAATTAATGATGCTTTTGCTTGTTGTCATATATAGATTCAATTTACCTTCATTTTCTGTAGACCAAATAAACAACAACAAATTTTGAATGCAATTTTCTATGCCGCAGAAAGAACAGAGAGAGAAATATCTTGCAAGGTAGCGGGAGGACATTGTTGATTCCTTTTAGGTTTTCCTCATAAAATAGTGTACCATTTTGTAGGTGGAACCTTAGTCATGTACATTGTTGTTTACTCTTGTATAGTAGGGATTCCACTACAAAGAGGGGAAAAGGTCTGGCTTTAACCTAGAAGGAATTGAATACTAGAATATCTAAATGATGTTGTGAAGAAGGACTGGAGTTTATTTAGAATAGTGCTTGTACATATAGGATGAAATCACAAATTGAGTTGTTCGTCATTATAGTCTATGGTTATTATCTTTGCTACACTACCATGTGTTCCATCACAATTTTTCTTGCAATTTTATAACTATTTAGGAATGGAATTTGTAGTCTCATCTAAAGCTAGATGAAGCTACATATGAGCTATATTTCTCTATTTTTTAGTAGCTAGAATTGTTTTGTACGCTAACTTTAATTTATTCCAAACGACATATTATTCTCTAATGGACATAGGAGCTTTTCCTAGGCTTCCTTGTTTTATTATTTTAGTGGGCTGATGGGCTATTGACGGTCTAGTCCATTTGTGCGTTTCAAATAAGAGCTCCTTGTTAAGAGTCGTGCATGGTGGTGATAATGCAAATATAGAATTGCTTCTAATTATATATCCTAATCGAGTCTTGAATATTACAAATAATTTGTATATATGACTTGTGTTTATAGTTTTATCTCACATTTCAAATCTTTTGAGATAATTTTTCATAGTAACTGAAGGTTGTTACTCATTTTGCATGGTTGGTTAGTTTCTTGAATTTTATTGATATATAGAAAACACTTCCCGCTCTATAAGAGAAATTGGTGGTTGGTTACTTGAATATTCATGATAAATAGAAAACATTTCATGTTCTATCACAAAAAGTGGTGGTATCATCATTTTCCTACAGTAAAATGTGATTACACTCGATTACAAAAAAGGTAAAATTAATTATAGGTTAGTGCTCATTAACACAGATATTCTTGTGATTATATTGATTAAATTTATTTCACCTAGAACAAGGTGAACATGACAGGAATAAGGTTGAACCTAATTTTTATGTACCTTAACACCTAGTACTGGATTGGCTTTCATTATGATAAATAAAGCCTAAAGACAAAATTTGCCTGCTCTATATGATTGATTAAGGCCACATTAATCCTAGCCTTTAAATATGATGTAATTACCCTTTATCAACCTAAATACTATGAATGTACTATTGGTCATTTTATAGGCTATCTAATAAGGCACCATTTTCAATACAATTCTTAACAAGCTCATCTTGGAAAATTAGACGAGGAAGTTTTTCATACTAAAAGGGTATGTTTCATCTCAGATGCATATGAAGTTGGGAGCGACTACATGGAGTTGATCTTCAATTTTTTCCCTCGTCTTCCATCCATGAACTTACAATAGGGATGGGGTGTGGGTTACTTTAATGGAAAATGAGACTTTAGTTTAATGCAACCAATCATTTATTTTTCTTAATGATGAAACGTTGGCAGGTGAATGCATATTGGTCCTATTTCAGCTGCCTGAAATGCTATGAGGATATCCTCCATGTTAGATTGGCCATAGGTTCTTTCCCTTCCATTCCCCCTGTGAAGGTATTTAGTATGAGTTACTCTGGTCATGTGGTTCTATTTTGTGTACTTTAGGTGGGATGGGGTTGGTGAAGCCTAGTTTTCACAACTTAAGTGATCGGTAAGCTACATGTGTGTGATTAACTTCATTAACCTTTGATATACAAGAACATATAACAAGGATTGGTTGTTGCAATTTATAAATGAAGACCTGGAAATATCCATTCTTGGAAAATATAATGCTAATTTTCCAAAGCACAAATCAAACTTATTGAGTGGACCTTCAAACTTGAAATTATTGTGTGAAAATTACTTAAATACGGTCATACTGTGCTAATCAATATTCCACAGTTCTTTTCGAAAAGCCTAAAATCTGTGGTGTCTACTCTTCAAGGGTTATAATATGGTTACTTTAATCTAAAATATTTGATATAATTTATATGGACATGGCTATCATCCAAATAGGAGCAAGTTATTGAGAATATAGTAATAATTAATATAGAATAAAATTTCATAGGGATGTACTATGCAAATGCAGTACTAACATTGGTACATTATTAAAATAACCATAAGGAATTTGTATTTATGTAGAAGCATAAAACCTATATGTAGGTTGGATATGTATTGGTCTCAACTCTCCATACATTTATCGGGAAGAGTCCAAAGGACAATGAAAATATGACTAGTATATATGGCATGATTTTAATGCAATAAATGTAAGACCGAGAATTTTTAGCACCTTCGATCCTGTGTGAACAAATTTATGAGAGTTTACCAATATGAGCCACATTGAAGTTCGTTATTGTTAACTACCAGGCAATTCCTCCACAAATCCCTGTTTACATGGAGCTATAACAATCTTCAAAGAAAGGGAAAGACATTACTATTAGGGATCCAAATGCATTCAACTAAGGACATTCAACAGGTGGAAAATACCTTGAATCCAAGGAATGATGGTCATTGTCTTGAGTACATATATCCAGAAATGTGCTTATGAGAGCAAAGAGTTATAGGGTTATGAGGAATCCTTACTAGAGGGCTACTATGCCTTAAATGAAAGGGAAATACAAACTATTGGGGATCTAGATGGATTCAACATGTGGAAAACACATTGAATCCAAAGAGCGATAGTCTTTTCTTGAGTATATATATCTAACAAATGTGCTTGTGATATCATAGAGTTCACAGTTTTGAGGAATCCTTGGTAGAGGGATACTATGCCCCGGATGGCATTTGGTTGTGCCCATGGCCATTTAAAATTCTTAAAACTCTCTTCTTTTCTATAACTACTTTATCTTTTAGTAGATAGTGTTGAACATGCTCTGTGTATTTTTTTGCACATTAGTGTGTTGTCTCATGTTTTGTTGGAGTTCTATGATGTGTTGTTGTTTCGAGTTTAACAAAGTGAGATTGGGTGTGTGTGCCAATATTGTTTATAGTATCTATGTAATTTGGGTCAAGTCTGCCATAAGATTGCAATCCAACTTTTCATTTGTAATTTTCATTTTTAAATCAAGGATTTACACCTCTGTAATACGTTTAGTTATATATTTATGTGCATGAATACAATCTGTCTTAATAAGTGTTGGGTTCAAAGATGAATTTTGGGTCTTCTATTTTCTTAGTTGACTGCATCTCATACCAAGGTTCTTATGTTACCTTTTGAATATAAATCCTCGAAGGAATGGAATGAAAGTGTAAAAAATAACAAAAGAAATGATGGGGATTTTCATTCTAGTCACCTACAACATTACAAAGAGGTTATCTATGCTTGGATGGAGACTTGTTTGAGCATGATCAACTCTATGCTCCTTTTGTTGTGCGAGCTTCTCCAATTATGAGGCCCTTAATCATGTAATTTTGTTAAGTGGCCATTGATGTTTAAAAGAAAAACCCTTGTAGCCCAAAAAACTACATTAGGCTGCATGGTGCAAATTGATCATTTCCAGTATTTGCTCTGATATCAAATCACTTTTAACAAATATTGGTTGCTACTAGCATCATCAAATGCTTGATTTGATCTCGATATAAAGCACCTTTGACCAAGATTAGCTTCTTCTAGTTTCCTTTTTCTATTTTATTAAACATTTTTGCTTTTAATTTTTGAGAAACGGTGGTATCAATCATGGATGAGTGTTGTTGCCATATCTTTTCTCGACTTGTACAATGAACCAACAGACAATGTTCTAGTTAATCCCAGATTGTAAAATGCAGTTCCATCTGACTTAAAGTGTCCATAGTTCCTCTTGGAATATGGCTCGGGCTTCATAACATCATTAAGTAATGCAAAAAGGTAAGTTTGCAAAAACAATTTGGGTCTTAAGGAAGTCCCCTGGTTCTGACCGAGCAACTAAAGTAACTTTTGATTATAAGTCTAAGCATTCAAAAAGGTTGCACTAGGGTATGAGGTTTATTAGAATAAAATCGTGCTGGTCATTTTTTTTGCAATCTGCTTAATACAAATGTCAAGAGTAGATGAAAAAGGTAGACTAAGGTTGGCCTGACCATTTTCAAGAAAAGACGCTTATTAGCGTAATAAATATTTTCCATATAACATTTATTTATTATAAAAAAAATATACTTCAATAAAAAACAGGTTAATGCCAATTTTTATGCATTACATGAATGCTTAAATATTTTCTTTCATAATAACAATCAGAAATTTTCCGCAAATACAATTCAAGTTTAGTATAAAAAACTAACAAAATTTTCCAATCTATATACACTATGAAAAGGTAAAATCCAAAGAAAAAAATGTCTATATAAATGGGTGGTTATTCATACTTCAAGTAGAGAATTATGAAACCAAGTCTCAAATATTTTTGGTTCCATATAAAGGGCCATGTTGGTAAGTAAAAGCTTTTGATCTACATGTTAAGGGATTGAGTATACATTCTATTTACACCATTTTTGTTATTTAATTGAATGTAAAATTCTCTAATTATTTTTATTTATTTTGATATTTAATATTATATAGTTATTATCTATAAAGAATATTTTTATTAAATTTTGGGTTTTTTACATTATTAATTAATTCATTTGATACCTATCCATTTGTCTTTTATCTTACTTAATTTATTTCTTTTATTATATATTTTATTTTTTCAAATTGATTTTAATTATATTTTTTCAAATTGTAAACATAATAAAATTGCATCTTAATCTTAAAGGTATTATATATGGGTATAATTGAACAGAAGTGATAACGATTCGTTTCATTCTTTTACCATGGACGCAATGCACTGAAATTTTTATGACTTGTTTTCTAAAAAAATCAATATGGAATAAACACTAATCAAAGTTATGTGAGGAAAATGAGATAATAATAAATGTTGGACAAAGTTTAATACCAAAATTACAATGAAGTTAGAACTTCTTTTTTATTTGCCATTTTTATAGCTTATTGTTGTAAATAGATATCAATAAAAAGATTTCATGGAATCATGAGTGTGAAGGAATTAGGTTATACACTATTAAATTATGAAAATAGTCTTCTTAAATGTCACTTTTATAATCAAATATGTCATATTATGTACAATTTATAATCAAATATGTCATATTATGTACACCTAATGTGTTAGAGATAAATTAAAATAAAAAGAAAGCAATTTGACCCTAGATTAGAGCATTAAATTTACCCAATAATTCCCAAAGAGTCAAGTTTTTATATAAATATAATCATATAGTACAAACAAAAAGGATGCAATAGTAGATAATATGGTACATTCGCCATAAATCTAAAAAACACTACCATTTTTTAATTATAAATTATATTGATTAAAGTTAAAGGAATTGATTTCACATATAAAGAAGAATTTCTCCCCATGACTGATTGGCAACATCCTCTCTGTTCAGAATAGAAGGAGGTGACCCTTCCATATAGAGAGAAGATCTCATACTTTTAACTAGAAGATGATGAGGTATGTCAACGAAAAATTGTGCAATACTAGAGTCGTGGCCCTCATTTGGGCATGCTTGTATGGTAGAAGAGGATGCTTCTCTCCTCATACTATGATTTCCTGACATAAAACATAATAATAATACATTAGAAACATCAACAAAATCCAATACACTATCAAAAACAAATTAAGAGAAAAGATATAGAAACAAACCTGGCAAATTAGAAATTGAAGAGTTGTCAACCAACCAAGAATGTTCCAAGGGAG
Organism: Pinus taeda; assembly: GCA_000404065.3. NCBI lineage: Eukaryota > Viridiplantae > Streptophyta > Pinopsida > Pinales > Pinaceae > Pinus > Pinus taeda. Next base: position 200,902 of record APFE030351536.1, read on the forward strand.
GAAGATCAATAAACGAAACTCCTATACTTGTAAGATAATAGTGGAATTATAATCATAACCTATAATTACATGTAAAGTAATACACACATCAAAATATGGACCACATCAATGAGAAGTCCCATCAAATATACGTGGAATGATAGGAAAACTAGAATAATGTTTCAGCCTTCTATATCCTTGAATTGAAGGAACACTAGTGGGATGTTTCACCTCTACAAACATTGACACACTTGTTATCACCCCAAGAAACTCTCCTAGGTTGTATCTTAGAGATGCTTGGGAATATTACAAACTCAACAAAATGTTGGAAATGGATGAATGGAAGGAATGATGCATATTCAAGCCAGAACCACTTCTACTATGTTTAACTCTAGACATGGGTGAACACCCCCCAGACTACAAGGCCTTAGACCACCAATCACTCACAGTTTAAGGAATAGGTGAACATGGAGAATACTGACCACACCAATAGATGCACAGGACCCCGTGATGGTTGGCTGCAACCAATAAAAGTTCTGCAAATCTATTTCTTAATACGCAGACAGGACGATAGCTCTCTAGCATTAAGATAACAGAAACCTGAATAATACATTCACTGAAATAAACAAGACTTTAACACAGAGGTGGGATGACAACCCCTCTAATGCCAAACATCAAGAATTTAAGACAAAATGCATAACAGGCACAGCTTATAACAAAGAAGAAGTGGAAAGTGAGCAATTGACAGCAAAAGAAGCTTGTATTAGCTGAAAATGAAGACCAGACGCTACAAGTATCTCAGTAGTTACAGTCTCCAGAAGTTGAATCATACATCAAAACCAAAACCATCAACCCTATTACATTCTCTGTTCTGGATATATATAGAGGTTGATTACAAAAATATCTGCTATCCTATGCATGGAGGGGTCATAATGGACCACCAACCACATTAACTATTTGATATGAATCTCTGCTACAATCTGCTGCTTTAATGAATACATTTGACTTTTTCTGGTGTTCTGTTGTACTCTTCGAGTAGGTGGAGTGAAATGTGGATGAAATTCCTTGCCTGTTAAATGTTTTAACTACTCGAAGCTCTGTAATTCTTGTCCTTCAGCCATACTGTTCTTTAATGAGACCGCTGAAGAGTAAATATGCTAGGTATAGGTAGTTGGGCACCTTAATCCTTCAGATACACGGAGAAGTCAATGAACGTGGACTTCATGGCAGGCGGACGGGCTAAAAGGCAGAGCGAGGCTAACCGTTGGATGCATAGATGGACGGTGGAGATTTGTTTGCAGAGGAGTATCGGGAGGTATGAATGTGGAATAAAAGAGGGCCATCAGATCTCATACGGGCAGATCCGACGATCAGTGGGGTGGAAAATGTGCAGGTGCTAGCGAGCGGGAATGGGTGAAAGGGCAGTAAACAAGATTGCCTGCACTGCTTTTCGGAGGTGGGCAGTATTCATACACATGGGAGCGATGCAACAAGGGGAAGACACATGGCATATGGGACCAAGTCAATACCACTTTCCCCGCGGGTTAAAGTGCAGGGATGTCTTGGCGGTGGGGGAAGCGTATGCCATTGGATCTTATGGTAAACGATCTGATGGCTAGGTTTGGATATGCACGTTTGTTGACTGATGTGATAGGAAAAGATGGAAGCAATGCGTGGTCATGTGAACTTAGTCACATGAGGTTTAGGTTTTAGCGCTTGGGCTTGATGAAACAAGGGCTTAAGTCGAGCTTTGGAGGAAGAACCGAGATGGCGGGAACTATGAAGGTGTGGGCAGAGTGAGGGGAACGAGGAGAATGACCAATGCAGGTTTTCATTGAACAACAATAGCATGGCCTGACCCACGTTTGACCCTAAAATTGTGCGAGCATGTAGTGGAGCTAACACTGGATCCTTCTGGGGATGAGATCCTTTGTTATGAAACCAGCTCAAGAAAGATAGAAAAGATAGATCAACGCCTTAGAATTCAGCCTCTTCGAGGGGGCAACCTCCTTCACATTACATAAATGAACAATTCTTGGATGATTCAAATGACAAAACC
>APFE030351536.1:206427-227871 GCA_000404065.3 Pinus taeda
TTAGTGTATTTGCTATCACAACTATAACAAAGCCCTTTTGCTCTTTTTTCTTCCAATTGTTGTGGTGTCAACCTTATAGGTTGTGGAAGACCAGGGGAAACAACACTTCCATCTTTATAGTTGTGAGTGGTATGCTTCCTGGTTGCCATAATTTTGCTTTCCATTTTTCTTGCTAACCTGAATGCCTTCTCTAATGAATCAGGTTCCCAAAGGCGAACATTATGTTGGATATTATCCTTTAAAGACCTATGAACACATCAATCCTATGCTCCTCTGGAATATCTTTTACCCTTATGTTCAATTTTTGGAACTCCTCAATGTGCTCCATTATTGGCCCCTTTTGTTTGAGCCTTATCAATTGGCTAAAAGAAGTGTTGCTTTTTGTATCCTCATAATGTGCTATCAATTTCCGTTAAAATTGCCCAAGTGATAAATTGTTTATGAGAGCAAAGCCATTGATACCATACAAACTGATTTGGTTCAAATATAAAGTTGCCATATGTACCTTTGTTTGTTTTGCACATTATTGAGATCGAAAAATTGCTCCATCTGTAATATCCATGTTGCGGGATCCTTGCCATCAAACTTCCTCATATCGATTTTTGGAATATGGTGGGTCTTCGATCCCACATTAGAGTCTTTGGAATCATGATTAACATTTCTTTTGTTCTCATCATGAGTTTCCTTCACTACCCTTTCACCATTAGTAAGCATTTCTTATAGAAACTTTGTTAAATCTGTCTTCAAAGCTGTCTTCAAATCTTCCATGCCTGTCTTCAAATCTATCTTCAAATCATCCATCTTAGCTTCCACGTCAATCATCATAGCTTCTACGCCTTTCTTTAAATCGTCCATCTTAGCTTCTACATCTTTCTTTAAACCATCCATTTTAGATTCTGTTGTTTTTTGTGCAAGTGACATTTGTTGCACTTGTTCTTGTAATTTTGATATATCATATAGCATTTCTTCTTCTTCTTCATGAGTCATGCTAGAGCTTTCAGGCTCCTTACTAGGTGTTTGCATTTTCTTTCCTTGGGGCATCAGTTACCGATAATAATTTTCTAATATGCCCTTTGAATTCCTTCAAAATAAATTTTCAAACCAAGCTTAAGCAAAAATTAAAGAAAATCTACACACCTTTTTTCACTTTGTAGGAGCTCGATATTGCCTCTGATGTATCTCTGTACTTTCTGATTGTCTAGTTCTGAATTTGTGACCTTTAGTAGCCCTCTGTGTCCTCTTTCCAATGCCACAAGTCTGACCCAAATTGGATTCTCCAAGGAAGAGTTATACGAAATCTCCCACAGTGACTTGATTATAGACTAGTTCAGTAGAGCGAACTTGTATGACGTGCCACGAGTCACTGTTTCGACCTTTGGATCTAAAAACCATCCACAAGAAACTACAGTCTGTTCTCTTTCTGTACCTTTTTATGAAATTTCAATCCGATCCTCAGAGAGAAAGTTATGACGATTTTCCCCAGGTCACCTGTTTTGAATGTAATTCAGGATTCTGCAAAAAGACCAACTTCCTCAGATCATATCTTCGAAAATATTGCGCGAAAAGCTCTGAAATTCGGACCCAACGTTCAGCGTCAATTCTTCTCAAATGGGTTTTTTTTTTCAACTTCTGAAACGTGGTAGAAAAAACGTTATAGCGAAAAGGCCACGATGACCTGTTTGGAGCAGCGAACCCTAGAATTCAAAGCTCTAATACCAAATGTTATGAAAATAGCTCAAGAAAAGATAAAAAAGAGAGATCAATGCCTTAGAATTTAGCCTCTTCGAGGGGGCAACCTCCTTTACATTACAAATGAACAATTCTTGGATGATACAAATGACAAAACCTCCTTTCTATATATAGGAGTCTAAGGAGTCACAATATAACCCAGCCGACCTAACAATAATAATATGAAGCCACAATAGTAACATTAGTGGGCTTATATTGGGTACAATAGTAACAATATGGGCACTATGTGGGTACATCAATATAATAAGTGGGTTGTACTAATAACAATAAGGGTTACACTAGTAGTATAGGGGCCTAACATCCTCCCTATGAGGTCTCAAGAACCTACAGATTATTGCCTTCCTGATGAAAAAAAATAACAAAATTCCTAGTGTTCCATTGGGCATGGATTCTACTTTGCCTATACTAAATTGATAAAACAAAACCTTTACAACTTTTAAGGCCACAAGACCTTAAAAAACATAAATTTTCATAAACCACCCATTGATTGGGCCATCAAAAACTACTTCTCCCCCCATACTTTGCAGTATGAATGTGTTATTCCCTTGGATTTGAGAAATGATGAAAGGCCCTGTCCAGAAAGCATCAAATTTCCCATGATTGCCTTTCTTTTCTTTCAGTGCATCCCATTTTAGAACCAAGTCTCCAACCTGGGAATTATCTGCCTTTGTCCTTTTGTCAAAAGCTTCCTTGATCTTTTTCTGATGTGCTGCAACCTTTTCAACCAGATGTTCTCTGATCTGATGTACCTCTACTAAATCAGTGATCCTCTTTGCCATATCTTCTTCCTCAATCTGCTCTTGTTGTAGGAACTTTGCCACAGGGAGAGTAAGATGTATTGGAAATACTGCCTCTGTGCCATACACCAGCTTAAATGGAGAATTCCCTGTGGATCTCTTAATGGTCACTCTATCAACCCAAAGTGCATATTTGAGCTTAGAATCCCAATTTTTTTTGTTGTCCTCCAACAGCTTCTTAATTATCCTTATCAAACTTTTGTTGGAAGATTTTACTAGACCATTACCTTGAGGATAATATGAGGTGGAATGAACCAGCTTAATGCCCATTGAATTGTACATGTCCACCAACTCTTTTGCCCTGAAAGCTGCTGTATTATCTGTGATTATGTGGAAAACAAAATCTGGTGAAGATATTTTCTGTCAAAAACTTCATGATCACATTATGATCAGCCTTCCTGGTAGGGATTGCTTCAAACCATTTTGTGAAATAGTCAGTGGCTACTAATATCCATCTATGCTAGCCACTAGAATGTGGATTGATTTTGCTAATGAAATCCAAGCCCCACTGCTGAAAAGGTCCTTTTACATGTATTGGTTTTAAGGGCAGGGACTTCAACTTATGTTTCCCTTCAAATCTTTGGCACCTGTCACAAGATTTAACAAATGAAAATACATCAGAAAATAAGGAGGGCCAATAATAACCAGCTCTCAGGATTTTGTGAGTTGTAGTCTTCCAATAGTGGTGTCCTCCACATATGCTGGAATGAAACTGCTGCATAACTTCTACTGACTGTTCTTTGTCCAAACACCTCAAAAGAACTCCAGATGGATCCCTCCAATCGAGAAGATTTTCATTGATGCAATATTTAGCTGCCCTAGGCTTAATTGTTCTAGCTTGACTTGTGCTTGAGCCTGGAGGGATTTCTAGCTTCAGCAAAAATTTAATTATTGCAGAATACCAATCACAAGAAGCTAGATTTTCTACCATTGATTGTTTTTTCTCTGGTTCAGCTGTTATTTCTTCTTCTGTTTGACCATTTTCTACAATTGAGCTCATGAGATTCATGTCTAATGTTCTGCAATTTTCTTCAACTAATAGTTTGGGAAGGCCTTGACCTCTAACAAGCTTGGTGGGCTTCAATTCTATATTAAATTCAATCAGTTTTGCAATCCATTTAGCCCTTCTTCCATCAGCATCAGGTTGTGTTAAGGCATCTTTTATTGTAGCAGAGGGTACATACACAATTACCTTGGAATGTGGAATATAAACTCTGAAAGCTTTCAAAGATTTGATAAGAGCATAAGCCTATTTCTCAATTCTATCATACCTCAGCTTAGCATCCCTTAATGTCCTGCTGAAAAATACCACTGGATGCTCTGAGCCTTCTTCATTTGATTGCAATAAGGCAGTTGCAAGGGTGTCATTAGAGACAAAAGAAAATATATGGAACTCCCTGCTGTAATCTGGGTTGATTAAAGTAGGAGCCTCCATAATAGCTTTTTTAATGGAGTCAAATGATTTTCTTGCTGTATCGGTCCATTTGATCTCTGACTCCTTTTTCAACATGGAGGTAATATGCTTCACAAGTTCTACAAAATTTAGTATAAACCTCCTTAAAAAATTAATATTTCCCAGAAATGACTGGATATCCTTCTTTGATCTCAGAATAGACAAGGCTTGTATTGCTTTTACTCTTTCTGGGTTGATTCGGACACCTGCAGCAGAAAAAATATGTCCTAACAACTTGCCTTCTTCTAAAGAAAATTGTGACTTTTTAGGATTGACTGAAATTCCAAACCTTCTACACTTCAGGAAAACTTTCTTCAAATGTTGTAAATGGTCATGATGACTGCTAGAGTATACTATTATGTCATTAAGGTAGATAAGGACAAATTTGTCCTTCTCTCCCACAAATGCTATATCCATATCTCTCTGAAAGGTGGCTCCAACATTCATTAATCCAAAAGGCATCTTTTCATACATAAAAGTGCCCCAAGGAGTGGTAAATGCAGTCTTCTCTTGGTCATCTGGATGCACAACAATCTGATTAAAGCCTGGAAATCCATCTATGAAAGACATCACTTTGGCTTTTGAGACTTTTTGTAGCAAATGCTCCATCTTGGGTAGAGGATAGTTGTCTTTCTTGGAGCATTTGTTCAAGTTTCTGAAATCAACACAAAGTTTGATTTGTCCACTTTTCTTCCTCACTACTACTAGGTTGGCTACCCATTTGGAATATCTGAGAGGAACTATAATTTTGGCAGACAACAACTTTTTAATTTCTTTTTCAATTAGAGGGAGGAGCATAGGATTTATTGGTCTCAGCTTCTGCTTGAAAGGGATGGTGTCTTTCTCTAAAGGAATTTTATGCTGGATAATCTTATTATCATAAGTTTTTAGGTCATTGTATTCCCAGGCAAAGACATCAACAAATTGCTTCATTAAATTGCAGTATTTTAAACTTTGGTCAGCAGACAGATGTGTGGACATATTTATGTATCTTGGCTGACCTGGACTCCTACATTATGCTTACAGACTGCAGATTGGTCTTCTTTTTGAGTAGCCTTGTAAGGCACGTCATTTTGGTCAAACAATCTTTCTAAAGGAATTAGACCCTTAAGTATATGATTAGTGGGGAGTTGGACAATGCTATCATTGCCAATTTTATTTCTAAGCTGGGATTTGGTATTTTCTTCCAAGGCTTCATTCTCTTGGTCAATTTGCATTTCAGAAAATTCATCAATGACTTGTAGGAACCTATTCACTTCATCATCATCTTCAAAAACCTTCCAATGCTAGACATTATCAGGAAAGGATGGTCTATATTTCATTTGGACTTCGTAAACTACTTTGGCAGGCATAGAAGGGATAAACATGCTAGTAGACACAACAAGGGAATTAGCAAGCTAATTTTTGGCTCTAGGTATATATGGGATACAAAAACTATCAAAAGAATCTTTGAGTCTCCATACCTCATCTTTGTATGCTTTCAGCCTTGGGTGCTTTGCTTGAAATGTTTTGTTCACTTGTTGAATAATCAGATCAGCATCTCCAAACACCTTATGTTCTTAATTCCTCTATCTTTTGTTGCATTAAGGCCCAATATCAAAGTCTCACACTCTGCTATATTATTGGTGACTTGGAAGGTCAACTTAAAAGACAGCTGCGTACTTTCTTGTTTTGCAGATACCAACACTACCCCTGCTCCTGCAGTCTCCCTGGAACATGCTCCATCAAAGAACATCTCCCAAACATGACTTCCTTTCTCTTGCTCGGCCTAAACTGTTGTTTTCCTAATCTGCACTGAGGAATTCTAAGATTCTTCTATTTGGAGGATACATACTCCAAAATCAGTGTCTACAGCATAAATATGATGATTAGTAGGATTCTTTTCATCACTAATGATGTATTCCAGTTGTGCTTCTTTGTATAATCTCCTGCTCTCTCCTCCAAAAACTGGGACAATGGCATAAGATAGATTATTCTATAATGTCCCACCTAGTCTCTTAACCATCCTCTGGACAACAACATGCCAAACTTTGGAGAGACATCTGCTACCACAATGTCCATTACCATTCTCTTCATGGGAAGCTAGGTTAAGGTCAAGGCTAGGTCTTTGATCAATCCTATGCATCTCACTTTCCTTGAATCAAAATAGAATAAATCATGATAAGGTCGGGTGATGTCAAGGCCTAACTCTTCCATGACAGCTTTTGGCATCAGATTGTGGCTAGCCCCAGTGTCTAGCAGGCAGTTGTGGAGGATTTTATCATGAATGGTCAAGGAGACATAAAATGATGGAGAATTATCATCAGCATGTTCAGTCATAGGGCTTAGCACAACTATAAGTTTATCATCTTGCAAATTGACAGAGTCATTGGAGGTTTGAGTGGTTTTCAGCTCAAGAGCTTCAATGAGAGGCTTTCTAAATACTTCACTCTTTACAAGTTCTAACAGAGGCACAGATATTTTCAATTTCTGAACTTCTGCTTCAAAGCTAAAAGGGGAAGGTGACTTGTCAGGACCTCTTACCTCTTGAACTGGAGCTTTGAGGATGACTAGATCAGCTGCTGGTCTCTTTTGCCTGGCATTTTGTGACTCTGTTTGGGCAGCAACTCTTTGGGAAGGATTCTCCTTGACATTATTTGCATTTGACCTCAGGTTATATCTTTGTTTTTCACCAGTCTGCAGAACAACCTCTCTATCCCACTCTTGACTCGTTTGGTTATGTATTAATGCTTCTTCATATTTAGCCAGTGTTAAGAAGGTAGCACTGCCTTTATCTTCCATACAATGTATTTCATCCTCATCTTCAATCTGTTCCTCCTCCATGACTACATTTTGAAAAGGAGTTCTAACTTTGTGTTCTTCATTTGGTTCTTTACCCCTCTGAATGATTTGTAGCTGTTCATTTGCTCTTCTGAACATATTTGAAATTTCGTGGAGCAAATGTGTTCTGCTGCTTTGTTTTTCCTGAGCTCTGCTCAACCTTCAGCTTAGATATTTCAACAACCAATGACTCTATCATTCTAGTCATTTTATCTATTTTAGGCTCTGATGATGTGGCAGAGGAAGAAGAAGCCTCACCTCTCTGCCTTCTTCTGTCAACATGGCTTTTAAGCTTTTATGCAACCATAATATTGGATTCTACTTCTAGCGCTGCATCTTGCATATAAGCCAGAGTGGAACATCTTCTTTCTCTCAACAATAAGCAAAAATCAGAGTCCAAAGCATTGGCATAAGTGAGTTTGGCCGAGGTGGGAGTTGGCTTTACCTCAGTTGGTATCTTACTATACATATGATTAAATCTCTTATTAAAATTAGGCAAAGATTCTCCATTTTCTCTCTTCAGGTTACCAAACTCAGTATGGTAATACAACAAGTCCTTTTTATCTCCCTAGTGCTTCAAAAATGCATCATCTAAGGCTTCAATATCAGCAATATATCTAGGGGTCAATTCTCTGAACCATTCTCTGGCCTCTCCATCAAGGCTCTGGACAAAACTCTCATCCACACATCATTGTCACTTATATCTAAGTTATCAACATAACTATAAAAAGCCTCAAGGTGCTATTCAGTTGTTACCCCATCTGTATCAGTGAAATTAGGCATATATTTCTAGTATTCTCTTGCAGGCATAACATTTAAAGGAACAGGAAAGACTAAGGGTCCATACCTAACAACTACAATTCTTTCCATCCTTGTGGGAGCTTGCTGGCCTACCATGACAGGGGTATATGGAAAGCTACTAGCAGATTGAATAGTGGGAAATAATGGAATGGATGGCAGAGACAAAGGAATATGATGCATTGTATGGGAAGCTTTCTTTGGACTGAGATCCAGAGGGGAACTAGATGAACGAGGGGTTGTATGAATCTCTAAGGGAATTTTCTCACTAGCAACACTAGGCTCTAAATCTTCAAATGATACATTTTCTACTATAGCCTCCTCTTGCAGAGATACATAAGATTTCTTAGGCTTACCCGATCTTGATTCTCCTTTCTGTGAAGTTCTCTTCGATTTGACAATCTTCTCAGGGTCAGGCACTGATTCAGCTGGTGATTTTTGAGGATTTCTTCGAGTATGTCTCACAAAATGAGCCAGAACTACAATGTGGAGTCACCAAAGGTTGGTCTTCCTCCAGTGGAGTCGCCAAATAAATGATTACAACCAGAAATGTGCCCAGACTTTGTCTATCATCAAAATCTAGAATTGTGTCATTTCCGAGGGAAGTTGAGCTTCAATCTCCTCTCCCAGGCAACAACGCCAATTAATGTTATCACCCCAAGAAACTCTCCTAGGTTGTATCTCATAGATGCTCGAGAACATTACAAACTCAACAAAATGTGAATGGAAGGAATGATGCATCTTCAAGCCAGATAACCACTTATACTATGTTTAACTCCAGACATGGGTGAAAACCCCCAGACTACAAGGCTTTAGACCACCAATCACTCATAGTTTAAGGAATAGGTGAACATGGAGAATACTGACCACACCAACAGATGCACAAGACCTTGTGATGGCTGGATGCAACCAGTAAAAGGTTTGCAAATCTATTTCTTAATACACAGATAGGATGATAGCTCTCTAGATAACAGAAACCTGAATAATACATTCACTAAAATAAACAATACTTTAACACAGAGGTGGGATGACAGCCCCTCTAATGCCAAACATCAAGAATTTAAGACAAAATGCATAATAGGCACAACCTAGAACAAAGAATAAGTGGAAAGTGAGCAATTGATAGCAAAAGAAGTTTGTATTAGCTGAAAATGAAGACCAGACCCTGCAAGTATCTCAGTAGTTACAGTCTCCAGAAGTTGAATCTTACATCAAAACCAAAACCATCAACCCTATTACATTCTCTGTTCTGGATATATATAGAGGTTGATTACAAAAATATATGTTATCCTATGCGTGGAGGGATCATAATGGACCACCAACCACATTAACTATCTGATATGAATCTCTGCTACAATCTGCTACTTTAATGAATACATTTGACATTTTATGGTGTTCTGTTGTACTCTTCAAGTAGGTGGAGTGAAATGTGGATGAAATTCCATACTTGTTAAATGTTTTAACTGCTCGAATCTCTGTACTTCTTGTCATTCAGCCATACTATTCTTTAATGAGGCAACCGAAGAGTAAATATGCTAGGTACAGGTAGTTGGCCACCTTCATCCTTCAGATGCACAAAGAAGTCAATGAATGTGGACTTCATGGCGGGTGGACGGGCTAAAAGATGGAGCGAGGCTGACCGTCAGATGCATAAATGGATGGTGGAGATTTGTTTGCATAGGAGTATTGGGAGGTATGAATGTGGAATAGACGAGGGTTGCCAGATCTCATACGGGCAGATCCGACGATCAGCGGGGTGGAAAATGCACAGGCGATAGCGAGTGAGAACGGGTGAAAGGGCGGTAAACAGGATTGCCCACACCGCTTTCCAGAGGTGGGCGGTATTCGTACACAGGGGAGTGATGCAACAAGGGGAAGATGCGTGGCAGATGGGACTGGGTCAATACCACTTTCCCCGCAGATTAAAGTGCGAGGATGTCTCTGTGGTGGGGGAAGCGTATGCCATTGGATCTTAAGGTAAACGATCTAACAGCGAGGTTTGGATATGCACGTTTGTTGACTGATGTGACAGGAAAAGATGGAAGCAACACGCAGTCGTGTGAACTTAGTCGCATGAGGTTTAGGTTTTAGCGTTGGCTTGAGGAAACAAGGGCTTAAGTCGAGCTTTGGAGGAAGAACCGAGATGGCGGGAACTATGAAGGTGTGGGCAGAGTGAGGGGAGCAAGGAGAATGACCAATACAGGTTTTCTTTGAACAACAGTAGCACGGCCTGACCCGCATTTGACCCTAAAAATGTGCGAGCATGTAGCAGAGCCAACAACACTACAAAAACATCCAATACACTAACAAAAACAAATTTAGAGAAAATATATAACAAAAAAAGGACTAACCACCAATTGCAAAGTTTTGAGCTTGCAAATCATGTTCCAAGGGAGGATGATTGATAAACGAAGATCCAATTTCTATAAGATAATTATGAAATTCTCATGAAAACCAATGTGGACTACATTAATTGAGAGTCACCTCAAATTTACTTGCAATGATAGGAAAACTAGAATGATGTTCCATCTATTTATCTCCTTGAATTAAAGGCACACTAGTGGGATGTTACACCTTCGCAAACAATTTCACAATACTCCATTAAAATGGTTATGTCTTTATGCACTGATATAAACATTTTGATGTAATCACTCTATGGAACTTATATGGGACAATAGAGGATGCATTCTTGGAGTGAAGACGACCTCACTTGTTTAGGTGTTAGAATTTAAATGGTTCATTCAAATGCAGGGATGTTCAAATCAATTGACAAGCCCCCACTTTGTTTTTTTTTTCCTTTTTAGGGCTAAGGAAACTTTTCTTCCTCTTAAAATATAACTCAAAAGAATCCAACTCAAGAGTGCAGTCATAATCCATAATATGAATATCATTATAATCATCTATCATTTTCTAAAAACCAAATCAAATGTTTTGACTTTCTCAAAGTAGCAGGAGGGTTATTTTGAAATAGGTCTAAGTAGCCAAACAACTCCTCGTTGAACAAGTGAAGTTCTTCAACATTTAAATCAACATTTTGACCATCCATAACAGTTTTTCTAGCATATGCATCAAGGTTTGGTGCCTCTACACTTGTCTCAAGCGGGGCTTTGAATGAATCAAGTGTGGCATCATGATCCAGTAATTGGTTTTCATTCACTAAGGAGGAGTAAAACCATTCTACTTTTATTGCATGCTTGCAAATGTTTCCAAGGACAGACCATGGGAAATCAAAATTTATAAAATATGTATGATGCCAGGTGATAAGATATTTCTTATCAGGTTTACTTTGACTCCTCACCCAATAAACATGAGATATGTTCTCATGAGGGTTGCAATCACTATCTAGAATTTTTCTAGATTTTTTAATTGATGATTCAAGTTGCTTCTCTTTTTTGTAATTTTTCAAATATCTTTCTTTTTTCAAAATTTCCTTGAATTGATAACATAATTCAACATTTGTGAGGATAATATAGAATAGTCAATCCCTCCTACGAGCACATGTATTTCTTCGATCATATATAAATTGTGTCTTTAGTTAACTATCGTATGACCCCACGACATTACTTTTGTCCTGATTTGCATGAGGAAAATCTCGACAACATTTTACCCACATCCCCAAATGTAAAAAATCAGTTAGTAAAAATATATCGTATTTTTGAAAAAAAATATAAAGATAAGAAAGAGTATATGAACTTACAAATATTATCAACAACAACCCAATTCTTGTGGAAATAGTCTAAGAACCTATCATCATTTGCAAATTTGGTGAAAAATCCATTGACTACATTGGCCACTTTATCATTGGAACAATTCTTCATTATAAAACCCAGCTCACTAAATATCTCATTTTATTTTTCTGGACTACTATCCAACCGATTCACATTTTTTATCCCTACCCTCTGTACATGCCAAACAAACACAATCACTTCACACCTAGTGATTCTCTTGCCATATTTCATTCATTTAAAGTGAGAAATATTTAGAATTAATAAAAGTTGTAATGCCAAATAAGAAGATTGAGTTACCTGAAAGCAATGAATTCATCCAATGCATCATCAACCATAAAGGCACCGACCTTCCTATCATGATGGATTTGACACTACAAGGAAAATACCTTTTAGCAGAGGTTATAACAAAGGTTTTTAGTGTTATAAAATTGGCAAAAATTGTCAAAAAAACTCCGCTACAACACTTGTTTGCGGTAGTGGATGTTTTAGCATAGTTGACAATGAAACTTCATCACAACTAAATTTTTTTGGGAGGCTGAAGGTTTTAGCGGATGATTTTTAGTAGTGTGATTAATGCAAAAATAACACGAGTGCGTTAACACTATAAAAGAATTGGTGCTTTAAATTTAAATAAAAGTACCAAGGCATTGAATGAAAAAAATAATGGCTCTTGAGAAGTATAACACCTTGATGCTTATGTCTTAAACAAATGCCCCCTGCCTTACTATTTAGGAACGACACTATGGCAGGAAAAAAGTTCTTGTAGACCCTGTGCTTTTATTTAGATTTACAACACCAGTGCTTATGAGTTGTATAAAATCATCGATGCATTATAATATAAAGGAACCAAATCTGTTAATTTGAATAATGCACCTGGGTTGGAAATAATATTTTGGAGCACTAGGGTGTTGTTTCTATGAAAGCTTTGGTGCTTTAATAATTATAATTCATTGGGGGGTTAAATGGGAACATTACCAGTGCTTGAAGAGTATAATGCCTTGATGCTCATTCTTTTCAAATGCCCCAATGATGCACTTTTCAGAAAAGGCACTGGACCATGCAAAAGCAAATCTTGCCCCACCAGTGCTTTTACATTAAATAACACAATGGTGCATACTTATTTTATAGACGCAACAATATTTTTTATAGGATATCATTTTTTATTATTATAAATATCGTTGCTGAAACAATTCGTATTCGGAGCGATGCACATTAATATATAATGACATGGTATCCATTTTCTCTTTTTTAGAAACATCGAATTGTGACAGTGCAGTTATTGTGATATTTTAAAAGCATTATTCTTTGGAAAATTGACATATATATTATAACAATATTCATATAAATTAAATTTTGATTAATGCACTTGTATATGATGTTTGGATTAATTTGTTAACTCATCAGATTTCAAATCTCTTCATTTTAATTTTTAATCATCCATATATTTAATTAGTTTATCCGAATAGAAAATGGCATCAACCCATGGTATTCATCCACCCATGTTATTCATCCACCCATGGAATTTACCCATGTTATTGTAAGTGGCATTCACCCATGGTATTGTAAGTGACATCCACCCATGGTATTTACCCATGGTATTGTGAAATCCACCCATGGTATTCGCTCACCCATGGAATTGACCCGTGATATTGTGACATCCACCCATGGAATTGACCCGTGGTATTGTAACTGAAAAATACTATAAGTAGCAAGTCACATTTTGTAAAAGAACAGTTTGTCTGCCACAATGTAACTCTTACAACTATTTTCCATTTTAATGAACAATGAATATTAGATCTTGATGGGATAAGCAGGACTATCGCCCTAGCTGGTTTATTTTCATTGTTGTTTGTAAGCATATTTCAATATTTTACATTAATGAAATGAAGTATTATTTCCACTACATCTCTTTGTTTATGGTTATCTTTGTAATTTGTTGCATTCCTGTTTAAATCTGGATCAGTGGTATAAGAGCAGGTTACAATTCCATGGGAATGAGGGTTTCTTGCATATTTCGGTTTCAAATTTTTGCAGCAATATACTTCAGGCATGCACTGCGACCTCCACAAAGCACTTTCTTGGGCTAAGCAGGAAGAATTTTTCTTTTTTCATTTTTTTGCAAGAATTTTTTTGGGCGGAAAGTTTGCAGATCAAATCTGAAACATTTGGTACAATATTTACAAAACAAATAACATATCTAGATTCCTTGAGAAAAAATACCAAAATTCAAAAAAAAAAATTGGCCAAATCGGAGTCCGTATGAGGGAGATATCGCTGATTTAAAATCAGCTATGTTGTAGAATTCTTTTTTGACGACAACTAGTGGACGACGATTCTCCTATAATTTTTTTTAGTTTTTGTGCAGAATTTCAAAAAACGGATTGTAGATCTGAGCTCCTATTAAAAATCACCCAATTTCAAAAAAAGAAGTGGGTCGAATCGGAGTTTGGATGTGGGAGATATCGCTCATTTAAAATCAACTATTTTTTCAAAAATTTTGTGACGGCGAAAAAAATTGCAACGCAAATCAGAGATTTTACGATGTCCGGATAAGGATTTCCAACACATGGGAAGATGCAAAATTGTCCTTCTACTTCCAAAAACAGGTTATAATAGATATTCTGAGTTATATTGACCGAGTTATGTCCATTTTAACTATGGAGCAACATTCAGAGTGGGTTCTCGTTGGAGACATGCCCTCCCACCCCACTTTAGTAGGCACTTGCTTCGCATTCATCAGTTCCAGCGTAGAAGCATTTGGCTTGGTTAATTTGGAGACGTGCCCTCCCACCCCAGGCTATGTAGGCACCTGCTACTTCATCAACAACCAACATCATGGTTATGGGTCAACTGCACAAAATCCTTGTCATCAGAGTCCATTTGCTAGGCTGCACAGTATTAGTATCATAGTTGGTCAAAAGAATTACAAGGTATCTCTATCCTCAAATCTTCGTTTATCATGGTTATGGGTCATTCAAAAACCCACACTTCATCGAAGTCCATTTGCTAGGCCACACACTGTCAATATCACAGCTGGTCACAAGCATTATAGGGTATCTCTATCCTCGGATCTTCATTCATCATGGTTATGGGTCATCCAAAAACCCACACTTCATCGAAGTCCATTTGCTAGGCTGCACACTGTCAGTATCATAGTTGGTCACAAGCATTACAGGGTATCTCTATCCTCAAATCTTCGTTCATCATGGTTATGGGTTAACCACATAAAACCATTCTCTTCAGTGGCTCTTCATATTCAACAAAGGCTTTGCAGGAGGGCGCTTCACGGAATGGGGACCATTGCTTCTTGAGGAGGGAGAAATGATCCAAATGGAAAATGGCATCAACCCATGGTATTCATCCACCCATGTTATTCATCCACCCATGGAATTTACCCATGGTATTATAAGTGGCATCCACTCATGGTATTTATTCACCCATGGTGTTGTAAGTGACATCCACCCATGGTATTCATTCACCCATGGTATTTTCCCATGGTATTATGACATCCACCCATGGTATTCATTCACCCATGGAATTAACCCGTGGTATTGTGACATCCACCCATGGTATTCATTCACCCATGGAATTGACCCGTGGTATTGTGACATCCACCCATGGTATTCATTCACCCATGGAATTGATATGTGGTATTGTGACATCCACCCATGGTATTCATTCACCCATGGAATTGACCCGTGGTATTGTAACTGAAAAATACTATAAGTAACAAGTCGCATTTTGTAAAAGGACAAATGGTCACCCATAATGTAGCCTTTATAGCTATTATTGGTTTTCATAAAAAGTTTCTTTGTGGTTTTATTTACTAGGTGTACTGTCATTTTCTTTCTAGCATTGCAATTCTTCAAATCTTGGGGGCCTCCCCCATAAGATCCATTTCAATCTTTTCGATCTTGGGGGCCCCAAGATACTCTGACCCTCTATTGAAAGAAATGAACAATGTGGTTTATGAATAACATGGGTGGTATCAAAGCAGCTTGCTTTTTCTCTGTTTTTCTTTGCATGTCCCCAACGAGGTCGGGATATAAGGAGTTAGGGCTTGAATTGGTCGAACCTTTGCAAGACCAGCCTTGCAAATCCTGACGGCCTCCCATGGCGGATGGAAAGAAAGACGAGGGGGCAGGAGATCCTATCAAAATCTTGCTCAAAGAACCCCTCAAGCGACAAAGGAACGCGATGATGGACAACGTTGCTCAGATCCTTCAGCGGCTACCTAGGGGCAATGCATCGGCTTCCAACAACTACTGTAGAAATGCCACACCATTTAAGGTACAAGTTAATTTTTAAATCCCCATATTTGAGGGTCAGATAGATGCAGATGCCATCAATAAATGGTTAAATATGCTAGAGGGTTATTTTTCTGTTCATGATTTTTCCAGTCGAGAAAAGATTATTTTTGCTTTTCTCAAAGTAGCCCCGCATGTCAATGACTAGTGGGAAACCTATTACAAGCAGAAGGATGAAAGTACAGGATCACTATTTTCAGTCGTACCCACTTGGGATTCATTCTGGGATGTTATCAAGGAGCAGTACTACCCTGTCAAAAGCTATGAGGATCAATACATAAAGTGGACCACGCTGCAGCAAGGAAGGGACCAAGACGTGCCAGAGTTTACCAATATTTTCCATACCCTTCGCACAAAGTTGGGTATCAAGGATTCAGAGCAGCATTTGGTACCCAAATACTGCGGCTTCCTGCACGAGTACATCCAAGAAGAAAGATAATTCCTCAACATCCCCGTGCTTGGCACGACATACCGATATGCCATCAAGGTTGAGCAAAAGTTTAAACAGAAGAAGTGAGACTTTGTATTTGTGAATTTGAAGCAAAGGAAAGGTACCCCCAAACCTCAGAACAAAGGAAAAAGCCAAGGTAGGGAGGCCCAAGACAACCCACCAAAGCTGCAAGCAAAGAAAAACATCGTGAAGCCGAAAAAGGACACGTGAAGGTAGTGTGAGTTCCATAAGAGCTCCACTCACAACACAAGTGAGTGTCGGGCCAAGCAATCACTAGTGGATGAGCTAAAGTTTTCATAATCAAATGCATGTTCTGACTCTGAGTCAGAACCTGACAAGGGGAATGACAAAGGGAAGCAGATTATTGATGCGGAGCCCAATGCCACTGTTGTCACCATGAAGATCCAGAAGGAGGAACCCGAAGATCCAGAGGAGGAGGAGTGTCTCTTCCACTCCAAGATGTGGATAAAGGGCTCCCCACTACTGTTCATTGTTGACAGCGGAAGCCAAAAGAAACTCATTTCGGCATAGGTCATGAAGAGGCTGGGCTTACCGAGCACTACACATCCACAACTGTACACCATTGGGTGGCTTCACCAAGGACATGATCTTCGCATGAGCCAGCAGTCTCACCTTCCATACAACATCAAGCCCTTCACGGATGAGGTATTGTGTGACATTGCTCCCCTTGAAGTTTGTGATGTATTATTAGGAAAACCATACTTGTGGAAGGGACATGCTGTGTATGAATCAAGGCCCCGTGCTGTTATTGTTACTTTGGGAAATAAGTTGTATTGGATACCGGAGGTAGCACCGCCTACTGCCATCTCTTTGGTTACTGCAAAACAACGCAGTGAGCTCATTTCCAAAATTAGGAAAAAAAATTTCCTGATGATACACCCTCAAGGAAAGAAGAAGACGGTGGCCACGACCTCTAGACAAGGCCCCTCCGCACGACAACTACAGATGGAAAAGGTCATGGAGGAGTATGAGGACGTCTTCACCTCCCTCATAGGGGTTCCTTTGCACTGTCAAGTCAAGCACTCCATTGATTTGACCCTAGGTGCGCCACTGCCCAATGGACCAATCTATTGGTGCTCCATTCTAGAGAACAATGAAATCAAGAGGTAGATTTAGGAGCTACTATAGAAAGGTCACATCCGTCCGAGTTCATCACCCTGTGGGAGCCCGATCGTGTTGGTATAGAAGAAGGATGGGACTTGGAGACTATGTATTGAATATCAAGCGTTGAACAAGATCAATTTCCGTAATAGGTACCCAATCCCATGGATTGATGACCTCTTGGACCAAATGAAGGGGGCAAGATATTTCAACAAGATCGATTTGCAGTTAGGATATCAACAAGTACCAATCAAACCTTCCAATGTGTAGAAGACTGCTTTCAAAGCCAAGGAGGGCCTTTTCGAATGGTTGGTTATGCCTTTCGGATTGACGAATGCTCCTGTGATCTTCATGAGGCTAATGGATGAAATCTTGTGGCCATTCACCAACTCATTTGTAATGGTATACTTGGATGACATCCTGATCTTCAGCCAAAGTTGGGAAGAGCACCTCCACCACATCTAACAGGTTCTCCAAACACTGCGGCAACACAAGTTATGTGCCAATTTGGAGAAATGCACTTTTGGCATGACCCAGGTTGAGTATCTGGGATACATTATTGATGAACAAGGGGTGCATGTGGATCCAACCAAGATCCAAGTAATTCGGGATTGGCCATGTCCAACCACTCTCACAGAGCTCCGCAACTTTCTAGGTCTTTCCAACTTCTACCGCAAGTTCGTGTTGCGATTTTCTCATGTCACTTGGCCCTTGAGTCAAGTCACCAAGGGATGAGCGAAAGCAAAATTCTTTTGGTCTAAATCTCAATAAAAGCCATTGACAGAGTTGAAAGATCGCCTCTACACAGCACTAGTGCTCGCATTACCAAACTTTCAACAACCATTTGAGGTTGAGACAGATGTCTTTGACTATTATATTGGGGTACCTCTTACTCAACACGGGCATCCAGTGGCATATCATAGTGAGACACTTTTAGACACAATTCAGAAGTATCCCACCTATGACAAAGAGATGTATTCCATTGTGCAGGCCCGCTAACAATGGAAGCATTACATTTTGGGAAAGGAAACAATCATCCACATAGACCACCGACCCCTGTAGTTCATACAGACCTAAGGGAAATTGTAGAATGATGGCCATTAGAAGTGGTCCACATACCTGCAACAATTCCATTTGAATATCAAGTATAAGAAGGGAAGCACCAATAATGTTGCATATTTCCTCAATCAACCACCGATCATGGCATTAACCATGTGTTCAACTCTTGCAGACACGAGACTTTTGATTGGCTACTTCTCTACAAAAGTGACCCAGAATTCGGCCACACATACCAGACACTCTTGGAGGGTTAGCATGTTCCAGATTTTCACCTCCAAGATGCCCTGTTATACCACCTGGGTCACCTTTGTGTTCCTTCAAGCGAGTGTGCCAAGATGATTTGGGAAGCACACTAAAATCGGGCTGCTGGGCATTTCAGGGTTGAGAAAACGGTGGCAGTACTCTAGAAGTATTTATATTGGCTGAATCTTCAACATGATGTCAGGAAGTACATCAGATCATGCACTGCCTATGCCATTGCCAAACTAACCATCAAGAAGCAAGGCCTCTATACCCCGCTGCCTACCCCTAATCAACCTTGGGAATCCATATCCATGGATTACATGTCAAGCCTTCCTTCCACTAAGCATGGAAATGATTGTATTTTTGTGGTCGTCGACAAGTTCTCAACGATGGCCATTATGGCGGCCTGCAAGAAGAATATCACAATAGAAGCCACTTCTAAACTCTTCTTTGAATGAGTGTCGGTACAATTTTGGATCCCACTGTCTATCATCTCAGATCGGGACAACAGGTTCCTCAGTACATTTTGGTCCAGTCTCTGGTCAATGCTGGACACCAAACTTACTAAGTCCACAGCCTTCCATCCTCAAACTGATGGCTAGACAGAGGTTGTCAATAAGATGATCGTACACATTCTGTGCATGTACAACTCAAAGCATCCACGCACATGGGATGAGATCCTCCCCTATGTTCAACATAGCTACAGTCGAGCTCTCCACAACTCGACTGGCCACAACCCTTTTCAGGTGGGCTTGGCATTCCAATCACTATGTCCCATTCGTGTGGCCATGTCATTTGTGGCTACTCACACACATTCAGCTCCAGTCCAAAAAAATTAAGGCAAACATCTTCTTTGAGGACATCCAACATATTCACTAGTAGATCCATGAAATTCTGGAGAAATCAAATGCTAAGTACAAGTAGCGACATGGTCAACATCGAGTGCCACACAAGTTTCAAGTGGGCAATGAAGACTAGTTGCATTTGCAAAAGGAATGCCTTACCAGAGCCTATCGGAAACTCAGACCACTCTGATATGGTCCTTACACCATTACCAAGGTTGTGGGAGACAACACATTTGAGCTCAGCTTTCCCCTATTCCTTGGCCTGCACCCAGTGTTCAATGTGGACCACCTTCGGCATACTTCCACCATTACTCAACACATCCGACATTGCAAAATAGCTCACACTCACAGAGTTAAATCCAGATTGCATGGAACAAGATGCAACTGATTAGATCATGGACACACAGATCAAGCACACTTGCTAGCAGAATATCCAATTGTATCGAGTTGTCAAATCAGACCAACTCCTTCACCAGGGAAAGTGGCTCACTAGGGACCAAGTTCAACAGAAGTTTCCTCATCTCATGGAGAAACTCAATGCAATGGGGACCATTGCTTCCTAAGGGGGGAGGAATGATCTAGGTGGATATTGGTGGCCACCTGCCAAGTCCACTTGGACCCCCACCATTGTTTCTTTCAGCTTTTCAGTTTCCTTAATTGTAGCACAATTTACTATTTTTAGCAGTTTTCGGGTCTTGAACTTCCAGAGCCGTTTTGAGGCCCTAAACAACGTTTTTTGGGAAAACTGGGAGCAACATTGATTCATGTTGCTCTTCCCAAAGTTGTAGTTCTCAGATAGATCTTTCTAACGAATATTGTGCGCATCAAACGGAGATTGTATGCTGAAGTTACAACCCAGGGAAGTTGATGTACCAATTTACCCAAATGAGGCCCATAGTTTGGTGTTTCATCTTCTAGGGTTAGGCTTTTGAATGTTTAGGGTTTTCCATTGTTTCTAAACAATAAATAGGCCTTCGAGCCTCATTGCAACATAGCTCAGAGGCATGTAGCCGCCACATCTCTTCTCAGGGATAAGCTACCATCGCCCTAACGGGTTTATTTCCATTGTTGTTTGTAAGAATATTCAGTATTTTACATTAATGAAATGAAGCATTATTTATGTTGCATCTCTGTGTTTATGGTTATCTATGTAATTTGTTGCATTCCTGTTTAAATCTAGATCAATAGGATTCTAGAGAGATGACCATGGAAGCATGGTCAAGTAATGAAATGAAGGCCTAGAAGGGTACCTGGAATGTGTTTTCAGGCAATGTAACTCTTGAAAGCCAGAGGAATTTTGGTTGGAGGTGTTTGTGCTTGATAACTTGGCTATGTGAGGTCTGGAAGGGTACTTGGATGGCCTAAGATGGTATTGGAACTCCTAGAAGCCAAAATATTGTTGGTTGGACGCTTCTAAGCTAGGGACCTTAATAGATGGATGTTAGTACTAGGTATGTACCATTTTTTTGAGCAAGTTGATATGGTTGATGCCCCATGGAGTTAACGCTCCATCTCGGGGGTGACCCTCTATTGAAAGAAATGAACAATGTGGTCAATGGGAGGAACATTAAATGTATACATCCAGTTGTACAATTTAAAAGATAAGCATGTATCATTTGTTATATTTATTTGTGCTACAATTTGTATATATATATGTTAATGAAAGATTTTTTATTATTAATTGAATGATAATTGTGTTAGTGTATTCATGTGCCTGTATTTTAAATTTTATTAGGAATTTAGAAGATTCATTTAATTCTTTAAATTATCGGGTGGAAATTTCCCAGAAAATCAAAAATTTATAGACATGTTTCCATGGGTTATTTGTCATGGTATTCAACCTCAAGAGAGGAAAGTATGAGCTTACAATGGAAGGGGTATGTTATACCTATCCCTTCTCTACCATTGCTCCACCTTTCCCCTCTCTCTCCCACCTCCTACCTCTATCACCCTCCCTTTTTCCTTTCTCTCTCCCTCTCTCTATCTCTTCCTCTCATTATTATATTTGTCCTTACTTCTCTATTCCCCATCTCTCTCTCTCTCTCTCTCTCTCTCTCTCTCTCTCTCTCTAT
>APFE030351536.1:232097-315765 GCA_000404065.3 Pinus taeda
ATATATCTCTATCTCCCTACCTCTCTCCTTATCCCTCTCTCTCTCTCCTTCACTCATTATCCCTCACTATCTCTCCACCATTACTCTCTTCCCCTCTCTCCAAACTTCCCCATTTTCTTCTATCTATCTCTTCTTCCATCTCTATTACCTTTCCATCTCTATTTTTACATCTCACCCATCCCCTTTCCCTATATCCATAACTCCCTCTGTCCCCCATCACTATCTCTCCCTCTCTCCACATATCCCTCTCTCAATTTTTCCCTCTCTTCTTGCTTATCTATCCCTACTCTTGTTATATATAATTTTCCATCCCTCCCACCTCCCTTATTTCTTCAATATCTCTCTTTACATCTCTCCTCTATAAATATCCCTCCCACCTCCCTTATTTCTTCAATATCTCTCTTTACATCTCTCCTCTCTAAATATCCCTCCCTTCCTCTCTCTCCTCCCTCACTCTCTCTTTCTCTTCACCCCTCTCTATTTCCATTTATGTATTTTTTTCCTGTATCTCTCTCTATCTTCTTCCCTTTTTATCTCTCTCTCCCTCAATCTCCCCACCATAATTGTCTTTTTCTCCCTCCTTCTATACTTCTCTATCTCTCCCCATCACTCTATTGATATCAACCTCCATCGCCCCTCCTCCCCCTTGTCGAGTCGTAAAAAGGGTCTTTTTCACCTCTAATTACCTCACATTAACTTGTCAATCCAGAAATGTTTTGTTATTTCAAAGAGTGTCTTAGTTTGAGGCTGTCATTTGTTAGAGTAATGCTAGTAGTATAGTGCTCAAAATACAAGAGTAAATGGATGCTTAAAACAAGATATACTTACAGTAAAGCACTTTAATGCTCAAATCATGCATTCAGGGAACTACGCAATTTATCAGTCAAGGGTCTAGTAACAGTAACTCATCGCTTTGTAAACTGATGTAACGACAAATGTCAATGCCCACTACAGTTTCAGATCATTCTGCACACCAAAGCAATGATAACGCAAATAATTCAGAAATGGAACAACGACTGGGAAATGGAACAACAACTAGAAAATGTATCAACAACTAATTCTTATAAACAACAAAACCTTAATCTTCAGAGATAAGTGCAGCAATCGTATCCTACAGCAATCGGGTAGCAATCTTTACTCTAAGAATAAATCAAACAGCACACGAAAATAGAACGACAACTGATTAGCAATGAAATATAGAAAAATGCTCAGAGCCAAATGTAAGTGTTCGATAAACCAAGATAAATAGCACACACAACACGCCTTAATATTGAGAAAAGTAATAATCTGATTTTGATACCACAAATATCAATAATAGTTATAAAGAATAATGATTGTAATTCGTAATGGAACAACAATGTCAGTTGAACAACAATCGCAATTAAATGTAAACCATAGATGAATACAACAATACCAACTTATGAATTTTACAGCACGGTTACTTTGTAATTGAACAGCGATAACATTCCATAAAGACCAGTAATATTATATTAATGATTAAATGAACAACAATGTGTTACAGAGTTAGAGTGAACAATACAACATTCCTGTCACAGAGAATGAGATTGCTCAGTCGAACATAAATCAAATATAATAGAGCCGTGATGTAAAATGACAAAACATATCAAATTACCGAACAAAGCTGATAATGAAAACCACACACAAACAAAAGATAATAGTACAGGAGCAAGTGTTCCACTAGGGCCGGGCCCTTAGCCTCCAGGGACACACCACTTGAGATTATTTCAGGATCAAAGGTGAAACAACAACTAGGTTTATATTAAAGCATTAAAACAAAGTTACAACGGATCACTTCTCAATGAGAGTCGGTGATCAAAATCTCAAATTTAGAGAAAAGTTACATAGAAAAATGACAGCAGACCCCCCCCCCCGGGCTAGCGGTGCTGCCCCTTTTTATAACAGCTAAAACAGAGATATCAATGATGCAAAAATAGTTAAGGCAACGATCCCTCAGGATCAAAGGATCCTGAGGGATTCGCCAAACTATTAATTCCCAGTTATCCATTTGTTTTCTTACGCCGAGTCGATATCTCTTTTTCCTTTCCCTGGCTAATATGCTTTAATTTGGATCGCCTTGTTTGCATGTGGTTCCCCGCCAAAGGGACAAAAATTAACTTGGCCCTGTCTTTTTCTTTGGAATGACAATCTTTCGTTTTTCCTTTTTTCTGCATAAGAAATGGCAATTATCAGTGTTTTCATGTTGCATATAAATCATATAGATTTTGTCATGATTTGTTATTATCTACCTAGTTCATGATGCAAAGGGACTATGAGTTTTAATGAAAATATGCCAAAATAATCAACAAAAACATACTTTCTTTAGTACTCCACACACCCCCCTGCTTACCCTTTTTCATGCCCTCATGAAAACATTGTAGTTGAAATGTAAGGCAGTGAGAGAGTAGGCTGGAGATGGGATCTCATGTGGTGGTCTACAACCATGATGCCTAACTAGGTGTTCAAAAAGATGGTCTGTCTAACCCTCAACAATCTCATACAGGGCTTGGTATCCAGGTGCAGGGTGCCAAATAATCGGACTCCGGAACCTATATCCTAACCAAGATGGCCCTTCTCTCAAGATAAATTCACCATAGAGATTCAAGTGATCAGCATCTAACTTAAAGTTTTCATAATTAAATGGTTCCCTAAGTTGGATATTCAAATTAGAGATCTGATATCGAAATTTAGCCGCATCAATGGCAAGGTCTTTAATAGTGAAAAATTATTCTATTCCCTACCGATTGATTGTTGTATGAATGGGTCCTAATGCTTCAATCACGCCTGGAGTCCCCATGAGGTTCCTATGTTTCCTCCACAACTGCACTGGATTTCTAGGCTCAGCTCTTACCCATAAGTCTAATCCATTTTCTTGTCTTTGGAAGGCATTATAGGCTTTAAGCCGTTTGATTTGATTAACTCTAAACAAAATAAATGCTTGCAGTTGGATATCCCCAACAAAAGGGTCGGGGTTCTGCTCTGTCTCTTGGTCTAAAACAAGGTTATGTAGATAGAATTCACACAATAATCTTTGAACCTTTACTCCATAATGCTTACAACAATTTATAAAATCATCAATGGTATTAATTTGTATAGGGGCTCCTGCTCTGACAGCCTTTATTTTCAATGGCAAATATCGTTCCATTAAAAGCAAGGCATAATTCTTAGCAGGGGCTCTACATGCTAGAACGTCAGTGTACAAAGAGCATAAGATATCCATCTGCTTGATAACTATATCTAACCTATGAGTTACCTTTGTGACTTTGTCTTCTTCCTTTCGCCATCCTTCAAAGGACTGGCTTTCGGATAGATTGACATTCCTTAGTTGTTGTTGTAATTCTTCATACTTTTGTCGAGAAACCGTTTGTTCTGTAAGTTTTTCTACTACTTGCTGAGCTTGCATCAAACCCTCTCGTAGGGTTACTGTCCTCGGATCACTGTCCCACATGGTAGTGGTGAGCGGAAGGTTCACTTGAATCTTGTTATTGCATCATCTCATGTTTATGGTTCACATTTCTTCAGAGGGTTGTGCCTCTGTCTCCACTTCTTTATCATAGGCCGATATATCATCTGTTTGTACTTCAACATGGGTAACAGTTGAATGATGTTCCTTTTGGTTTTGAACAACATATTTCTCCTTAACAAGGTTTTGAATGGCAGAGTGCTCCTCAAGAGGGCTTGGAACAACAGACTGCTCCTCAACAGGGTTTGGAATAGCAAACTACTCCTCAACAGGGTTTTGAACAACAGGGTGGACTTGAGTCCTCCAAACCCTTTTCTTGAGGGGTCTTGCCAGAGTGGTTGCATGTCTCACCCTTGAAGTCCTTTTTACCCTCTTCCTTATTTTCAAAACCCTGATTTATTGTCAAAGTCGAGCTATCACATTCAGTAATCTTTGTTGTTCTTTCCGTAATCTTTTAATTTCTTCTATTCCTTAGAAGGAACAACTATCTGTTCACTTGGGCCTGGAGTGTTATCTTGGTCAATTCCCTGGTTTTCTTCTTGGAGTGCTCCTTTGTTGCTCTGTTCAGGTTGCTCAGGAGTAAAAACCCTAGCTAGTTCTATTATTTCCTGGGTGACTTCTTTTTCCACCCCTTCTTCTTCCTGAAATTCTTCCGGTGTAGTCTGGCTAGGAATCGATTGTTTATCCTCTGTACCACTTTTCTCTCCTGTCATACTTTAATCATGAATAGGCTGATTCTCTTTTGCTACTTCCTCTTCATGTAATTCTTCGGGCGCATTTTTGTCCTGAGCAGAATGCTCTTTTGGTTCTTCTTCAACATGGAGGCCTGGTGGGCTGAGAGGTTGGGCATATTCACCCATATTGGGCAGAATTTTGGCCAATTCATCTTCTTGCAATGGATTTTTCAATGGGCCGTCTTCGCGCTACTTTGTTTCTTCCTCCTCCTGCCTAGGTTGCTCGATCTCTTCCTCTGTTTCTCCTTCCTCATTTCCTTCCAATCCTTTCTCATTCTCTTCTCCTTCCAATTGCGGGGGTTGCTCATCCCTTGAATCGTCTATCTTTACTGGTTGGATAGTATCCCCTTGGGAATTTTCCAACCTCCTTCTAATCCATGCCAATCTGACTGATTTCCTTCGTTTCAATGGTCTATGCGGCGTATTGGTAGCATGCTTACATTTTGTGGATGGCATAGTCAATCCCCTGTCTATCATGGCAATTAGCTCTTCCCAGTTGCTCTGTTACTGAGCGAGGCTATGGCTAACTATCAACCATATCAACCCATGGTGACTTACTACTGATTCTACATGTTGTACCTTTTTTATGCTTCGGGAAACATCATGAAGTAATGAATTTAAAAATGCAGGTAAGTTTACAGAGCATTTCTGTTTTAATACAGCTAAAAGTTTAAGGTGTCGTGGTCTTACCACGTCTTTCTTGCCTTCACAGGTGATGTAGCTTTGGATGATCTTCGCCAATTCTGCCCACGACTCTCCTAATATTGCTGGTAGAATCCCCTTTCCTCTGACTATGAGGTTTTGGCCTTCATCCTATAAAATTTTTATGACCTTTTGTAGTCTCTCCTTCTTTAACGTCCACACAAGTCCAGTGGCTCGCAGTCCCGAGACATCTGCAATTATGTCATCGATGACTGCTATGTGTCTCCCCCTTATTGTGGAGTGATATTCTTGCAAGTTCTGCAAGAATTATATTGCTATGGTCTCGTTGGATTCCTGTAAATGATTGAGATAAATTAACCAACCTGCCCTTGCCAGGATTTCCCGTGCAGCATCAAAGACTGTCAATACCTGTGGTTCTCTCCGAATTGATCTTCCTCCCATGCTTTTGGCTTCACTGTAAAATCTCAGAGATGGCAATGGAAAAACAGGCTGTTCAAACTGTTAGAACACGCAGAAACTAACAAAACAGCAAGACTCGCTCAAATCCTGAGTCACTTACTAATTGCCGCAGAGCATACTACGGAAATGGTTTAGGAACAACAAGCCGTACAAATTGAAAAACAATATACGTTGAGCCTTGCTATTCCCAAGTAAACAATTTCCTGAATAATAGTCTGACACGTATACCAGCGAATGATGAGGTTACCTGCCTACCCCCTGCAATGTAATAGGTCGTCCTTAGCCATCAAATGAGGGAGCGGCGTGCTTAATTGCCAGAATACAGATTCGTAAAGGAACAACATATGTCGAAATGCCATGTATTACAAAGGGAGAAGATTGACAAAATCGAGGTGTATAGTCGGATTTCTTAACAAATAAGAGACTGTTGTGATATGATCTGAGGCTAGGAGGATAGGACAACTGACATGCACACATAGTCTAATGCAGTCATTATCAACTTTTCTGTCATGATTGGTTATAATAGATTTTCATGTGTTTAGTGGTTCGGGGAAATAATATACATAATCTTATGTGACATATTACAAAGGTATAAGAGACATAAGGGTGTTTATGATTACTATTGGTGTATAAGGAATGTGACTTCAATACCATTAACAGATCTCTGCTGCCGACAAGTGTCCATAACCTTGACAGAGTTGTTTGTTTCACCCAAGGAACCATGATCCTTTGTGTATTCTTAGTAAGTGCTTGTGCAATGTCAAAATGTAGGCCATTATGTTGGCTTGGTGACCAGTTAGCCATAATGCCATGCACCAGGAAGGAGTGAAAGGTGGGCAGGCCGGCTCATGATGAGACCTCCTATTCCAAGGGCTCTTTATTTCCTCTGATGTGCCTCTTGGATCATATGCCTGGTGTGGTGGCCATAGTGGGAATACCACTTCACTTTCTTCCTTATGATCATGGTAGGCTGGCTCTTGGTGAGACCCCCTATCCTGCATTTGATGACCCATAAGTTATATAAACTTTTTTCTCTTTTTTTCATAAAGTACTCCCTATTTATACACAAAGGGTGGCTTAGCACTCCTTAAGAGTAGGAATGGTGGAAGAAATCTTAACATCTCAATAGAAAAATACAAACCCTTTGTTCTTATTCCTTAATAATGATCAAAGAAGATTATGAGAATTTAAAAGGAACCAACATGATAAAGATAACCAATCATATCAGTATTAGTA
Organism: Pinus taeda; assembly: GCA_000404065.3. Taxonomy (NCBI): domain Eukaryota; kingdom Viridiplantae; phylum Streptophyta; class Pinopsida; order Pinales; family Pinaceae; genus Pinus; species Pinus taeda. The sequence continues at coordinate 238,671 of APFE030351536.1, forward strand.
GAATAATGACAACAAAAATAATGGATAATTATGTCCTTCCCTCTTTCCTCTTACCAATTCAGAGCAATTTCTTGTAAAAAATAACGATTTTATATAATTTACTGATTTCAGTATGTTGTAGTTTTGTATCCATTGCATAAGTGTATAGCTGTGTTCCAAAAGACTTGAAATAGTAGGAACAACATGCATCTTTAAATTGGAACAACGAGGATAACAAGCATAAGTAAAAGGATTACGAGAATGTTGTCATTTCAAAAAGGAAGAGCAAAAGAATACAAGTGTTGTTCCTTTGAAAAAGGAACAATAGAAAATGCAAGTGTCGTTCCTTTGGAAAAGGAGCAGCAACAACCAAAAGTGTCGTTCCTTTGGAAAAGGAACAATAGAAAACACAAATTCCGTTCCTTTGGAAAAGGAACAACAAAAATCAAAAGTGTTGCTCCTTTGGAGAACGAACAAATGGAAATCGCAAATGTCGTTCCTTTGGAAAATGAACAGCAAAAATCAAAAGTGTTGTTCTTTTGGAAAAGGAGCAACAGAAAACAAAAATGTCATTCCTTTGGAAAAGGAACAGCAAAAATCAAAAGTGTTGTTCCTTTAGAAAAGGAACAACAAAAATCAAAAGTGTTGTTTCTTTGGAAAAGGAACAACAGAAAATGCAAATGTCGTTCCTTTGGAAAAGGAACAACAAAAATAAGAAGTGTTGTTCCTTTGGAAAAGGAACAACAAAATGAAAGTGAGAAAGGAACGACTGAAACAAAGGGTGTTGTTCCTTTGAAACAGGAACAACAAAATGAAAATGTTGTTCCTTTGGAAAAAGGAACAACAAACACAACAAAAGTGCACACAAAGTGTTGTCCCTTCAGAAAAGGAGCAACAAAAGTGGCAGTGCTATTTCCCTTTAAAAAACGAACAACAAAATGGTGAAGGTGCTGTAAGGTGAAAATACAAAGAAATATGTACAAAGATTAATTTATGCTAACGAAACAAAGGAATTATGTAAAAAATGTAAAAAGGATTGAATCACTTAATGAATCACAGGTGAGGAATATTTCTCTTCCTCCCCCAAAATTTTCATGTCGGAGCCTTTGCGTAGTTGCTGGTAGAAGGACTCCTGAGTAAGTGGTTTATGATATAGTTGAACTCGATGGCCATTTTCCTTGGAGGTATATCCAGATCCGTCAATGGTGGTTAGAGTAAGGGTGCCATTATCGTGTACCTTATGGATTTCATATGGTCCCAGCCAACGAGTCTGAAGTTTCATGGGAAAATCTTGAAACCTGGAATTATATAAAAGCGCCCAGTCTCCTTCACGAAAGACTTTATTTTTAATGAGAGCATCATGCCATTTAGCTCGCTGCTGTTGGATTAATGCAATGTTTTGGAGGGCAGAGAGCCTGATTTCATCTAGCTCATTGATTTGTTGTAATATATTAATTTGTGCCTCGTTTAAATCTAGGCCAACTTCTTGTGTTGTTCGTAGTGTTTGGATTTCAAATTCTATGAGAAAAATGGGCTCCTTTCCAAACACCAATTGGTATGGTGAATAGCCGGTAGTGCTTCTCGACATTGTTCTGTAAGCCCACAAGGCTTCTGGTAGTCTTGTAGCCCAATCACGTCTATGTGACGCAATGGTTTTTGTTAAGATTGCTTCTATTATTTTATTGTTGCTTTCTACTTGACCATTTTCTTGTGGGTGTTATGGAGAGGTGATTTTGTGCTGGATATGATAATTTTTTAGTGTTGCAGCAATCTTGTTACCAGCAAACTGTGGTCCACTGTCTGTAATTATATCTCTTGGAAGCCCATAGCACACAAATATATGGAACATGAATTGTATGACAAAATTCTCTATAGCTCTCGGCAATGCCTCTGCTTCAACCCATTTGGGGACATATTATGTTGCTACCAAAATATATGTTTTCTGGTTCGAGGATGGGTTAATTGGTCCAACGAAATCGAGGGCCCATTGCTCGAATGGTTCAATAACTAGATGTGGATTCAGGGGCATTTCGTCGGACTGACCGGCGCGTCTTTCTCTTTGGCAACTGTCACAGGCTTGAACGAACTTCTTTGCGTATTTGAAGATTGTGGGACAATAATACCCTATTTGCAGGACCTTATGCCTAGTTCTCCGATTGGTGAAATGTCTGTCACATGGTCCGTCATGATAGGCTTTTAAAATATCAAAAATTTCATCCTCGCAGACACATCTCCTGATGTGCATATCTACCCATGTATGGAACAGGTAGCCTCCAATCCAAGAAAATCGAGCACTTCGCTGGACAATCTGTTTTCGTTCATTGGGGGTTAGATGTTTCATTAATTTACCTACTACTAAGTAATTCGCAACATTAGCATACCAGGGTGTTTTAACAGTGACAACAAACAAATGCTCATTTAGAAATTGATCTTCAACTGCTGCTGTGTCCACTGGTTTTGGCATTCGCGAGAGAAATTCAGCTACAGGATTTTCTTTTCTAGGTCGGTCCTTGATTGTAATATCAAATTCTTGCAATAAAATTAGCCATCTAGTTATTCTACCATTTGTGATTGGTTTATTTGCTAAATATTTTATGGCAGAGTGATCTGTATACAAGATAACAGGATATCCAGTAATGTAATGCCTGAACTTATTGACAACATGTATTACAGCTACAAATTCCTTTTCAGTAACAGTATAATTTACTTCAGCAGAAGATAAATTCTTGCTAATATAATAAATTGCATATGGTTTTTTGTCTTCTTCCTACCCAAGGATTGCTCCAATAGCTGTATCTGAGGCATCTGATGAAATTTGAAATGACAGCTCCCAATTTGGTCCTCGGATGACTGGGGCTGTGGACACAAGATTCTTCAGATCCTGAAAAGCACGGTCGCATTTTTCTGTCCAAAGAAAGTCAAAATTACCTGTCAGTGCATATAGAGGAGCAGAAATATGTGAAAAATGTTCTATAAACCTTCTATAATAACCAGAAAATTCAAGAAAACTGTGTACCTCTGTTTGAGTGGTAGGACTAGGAATTAGCAAAATTATTTGAATTTTGGTTGGGTCTACCTGTATGCCAACTACTAAGATATAATGGCCTAGGATAAGTCCTTCAGTCATCATCATATAACATTTTTCATGGCTCAAACAAAGCCTGGTGGCAATGCAGCGCTGCAGGACTTTTTCCAGTGTGTCTAATGCTGGGTCAAAATCATCTCCGTATGGTGTAAAGTCATCCATGTATACTTCGAGCCCTTCATTTATTAAGTCTGAAAAGATACTGAGGATAGCCGCTTGGAATGTGGCAAGAGCGTTGCATAAGCCAAAAGGTAGAACTCTATAGGCAAATGTTCCCCAAGGACAAGTAAAAGTAGTTTTGTCTTGGTCTTCAGCGGCAATTTGAATCTGATGGTATCCACTGAAGCCATCTAAGAAAGAAAATAATTTCTTTCCTGCCAAAGTGTCTAATGCTTGGTCAATGAATGGAAGGGGAAAGTGGTCCTTTTGTGTTGCTTTATTTAGCTCACTATAATCTACACAAATCCTCCACTTTCCATTCTTCTTTGGTACCACAATAAGTGGAGAGACCCATTTACTATCGGAGATAGGGTAGATAAAGTTGACATCTAAAATTTTTTGAAGTTCAGCTTTTACAACGTCTTTTAGATGAGGATTGAGTCTCCTTTGCGGTTGGCGAACTGGTCTCACATCATTTTCTATGTAAATGTGGTGTGTACATAACTAAGGATCAATTCCTTTCATATCAGGGTAGTCCCATGAAAATGCTTCTTTATACTTCTTCAATAGGTGGATGAGCTTCTATTCTTGTTTAGAAGTCAGGTTGGCATTAATGTTTAAAGTCTTTCCTGACTCAATTTCTACAATTTTTCTATTTGAAACAAAAGTAGTGGGTATTGTTTGCTCGTGTGTATCTTTAAGAGGATCTTCTTCAAATTCATTATCAAATGCTGCTTCTATCATGTGACATTGTATGTGGGATCTGGGTTTAGCTTGGCTAATAAAATTGTTAATGGCATCATCTTCTGTTTGGTCTTTGAAATCAAGGGCCTCTTTTATAGTTAATGGAGATCTAATATTTTCGGTGAGGTATGATATAGGATGCTTGTTAGTTTTTATAATTGCAACACTTGGCTGTGCTGGAGGGTATAAAGCTAGGTTCTTGATGTTTTCCACTCTAGTTATGGTCATATTGCCTTGTCGACAACCAATATAAGCATCGACAGTTGCAAGCCAAGGTCTGCCTAGAATCAATGGATGTCCATCAAGTCGGTTTTTGGGGTTTATTATCAAAAAGTCGACTGGATACTTCCAGGAGTCAACGGATACCATGACATCATGTAGTGTGCCCTCTGGCCTAACCACGGATCGGTCAACCAATTCTAATAAAGTAGAGGTTGGTTCTACTGATGTAATGCCCAGTTTTTGGCAAGTGGTAGTTGTTAAGATATTAATTGCAGCTCCTAGATCAACTAAGGAATTTGAGAAGGTTTGACCATAGATTTGTACGGTTACTATTGGATTTCCTGGGTCTTCGTATTTAACGGGTGTTCCTTTTCCTGATAATAAGTCAGATAGAGTGCCAACTACTTGGGCTCTTGGATTATTTGTTATGTTCCTCCTTGGTTTCTTTAAACATAATTCTTTGATGGTCATTGCATATATCAAGATGTCTTGAATGGCTTGGAGGAATGGAATTTTTATGTACAGGTTTTTTAGTTCTCCCAGAATGTCAAAATCAGGATATTGTATAGGTCGAGGTATAATTAATCGTTCTGGGAATGGGGGAGAGGATGTGGTTGCTTAATTATGGATTTGTTGTCTGGTCAACTCCTCTTCTTGTGGTGGTTGTTCTATAGGTAACTGATTTTCACTTTGAGCTATTTTATCTCCCTCTATTTTGATGATACGACCAGATCTTAATTGAAGGTCATTACACTCCCTTAGATCGGTTCTTATTTCTGGTGTTTTAATTATTTGGATAGATTGGACCGGTCTATTATTCAGATTAGGGTTGGTTTGGGCTCGGAGTTGCGGTCTTAAGTTAGATTGGGGGTTTTGTTGTAAGGATGGCAGTGTCGGTTGAGGGAATGGGATGGTTCCTACTGGCTGATTCATTGATCTTTGCCAGTTTGTCTGCCAGGCTTGACTCTGTGAAGTAGGAGGGGTCCATTGTGCTAGATATACATTATTTTGCCAATATGGTGGGGTATAGGGAAAATTTGGCCAATTGGGTTGGCTTGGTTGATTCGGCCATGGAGATGATGATGGGAATGACTGTTGTGACCAATTCGGGAAGGGAGGCTGATTTTGCCACATTGTATTATATTGTTGAGCATGATGTTGTGGAGGCTGAAAAGAAGAAGCTGGATCTGAAAACACACCTGATTGTCGTGGCTGCCATTGACGGTGCTGATTGAGTAGATACACTGATTCTGGCTCTTCTTTCGCTTCCTTATATACTGCTTTCAATCCAGGAAGTGAGGGACAAATCTCTATAGAGTGATATTTTGTACAAATGGAACAAACTTGGACTGCATCTAATGGACACTCCTTATGGTTGTGTTTCTTTCTGCATCTGGGACAGATGATCGCCAGATTCTATTCTGCCTCTACTTGCATTTGTTTGGCCTGCACAATATCAAGTTATGTTGTCAGTGTCCCCAATATATCAGTGTTAAAATTTTCTAACAAATTTCCAATTTCTGCACGAGTTACTCCTTCTGCCGAAATTCTATTATCTCTTGCAAACTGATCATGTTCTGCTAGTTTTAGTCTTGTGTTGCCTCTCGAACTCCTGATACATAGATTAATAACGTCAGCAAAATTTTCCTGATAAATATCTCCTTTTCCCATAATATTTAATGTTTCAATCCACTGCTCCTTCATTCCCCTAATTAACATTGTTTTTAATACATTATCGGGTAAGGGTAATGATGCATAAGGGGATCTTTGAAGATTATACTAGAAACATTCAACATACTCTTGTAATGTTTCATTTGGTCTAGCTACAATAATCCTGATATTTTTTTAAAAAAGACTCCTTCGTTTGATCCCAGTTATTTATAACACCACCACCCAATCCCATAAACCATCTTAAAGCAGCCCCTTTTAATGTAGAGGGAAATAATTTCAGTTTCTGGGGATCGGTGGTGTAGTCATATCCTCTACAACACATCAAATTCAAACAGGAATGCATCCGGATCCTTTGATGTAAGACCGTGGAATGTAGGGATATGCTAAAGAGGAATTGCTTTCATAGGTGCATTAGCTGCAGTATCCACAATGGGGTATTGCAGCGTAGAGGTTTGGGTGTTTGGCTGGTTTTGGGCCATTTGGTCAAATATATGCCAATAACCTTCTGGGATATCTAGGAGGGTATTCCTAGGTTTTCGAGGGGAAATGGATTTAACGGGAATGGCCTTGACAACACTTCCTTTATCTGCGATAATGAGAGTACCTATTGTCTGGGGGGATTCAAGTTCTTCTGCTTCACAATAAATGATTTTTGCAGCACTTCCCTTATCTGGGCTGCTTAATGGCTAAATTACCCCAAGAGGAGATCTTGGTTCTTCAGTTTTTCCCTTCTCTCCTCTTCCTTCACAGAGGTTGCTAAGATTCCCTTCTTGCAATGGTTATGGGCTAGAATTTTCAATTTCTTGAAAATCTTGCTCTTCGGTTTGACTGTGCACCTCAGCAAAGGCTGCAGATGGTGATCCTGTGGCCTGAAGGGAACTAGTAGGCTGTCTAGAAGTAACTTTTCTAGGTCCTACTGAAGGCTGAGATTCTGCTTTCTTAAGGATTTCATCTATAAAGGTCGATCAGCCAAGGGTCACCGACCCCTTAGCTTTATCAGGCTTGGGTAGAGGGTTAGGATTCCTTTCTAGCTTTTTCTGCTTAGTCATGCACACAAGTCAACTGCTAAGTTCTACCCAAACAAAACATCAATAAATCTGTAGGAAAGCGGGCAGGGGAGCAGGGCTATTACATAATCCACACACAGGTTCTTACCTTCCATTTTTAAAACCCAATTCTTTCCTAGCAGGCTCTTACACTACTCTGAAAAGCGACAAATGGCTACACTCTTTCCCCGACAACGGCGCCAGAATGTCGAGTCGTAAAAAGGGTCTTTTTCACCTCTAATTACCTCACATTAACTTGTCAATCCAGGAACGTTTATTATTTCAAAGAGTGTCTCAGTTTGAGGTTGTCATTTGTCAGAGTAATGCTAGTAGTATAGTGATCAAAATACAAGAGTAAATGGATGCTTAAAACAAGATCTACTTACAGTAAAGCACTTTAAGGCTCAAATCATGCATTTGGGGAACTAAGCAATTTATCAGTCAAGGGTCCAGTAACAGTAACTCATCCCTCTGTAAACTGATGTAACTAAAGATAATCAAGGAACAGATCATCAATCTGGGGACTAGACGACAAATGTCAACACCCACTACAGTTTCAACTCGTTCTGCACACTAAAGCAATGATAACACAAATAATCAGGAAATGGAACAGCGAATGGGAAATGGAACAACAACTAGGAAATGGAACAACAACTAGAAAATGTAACAACAACTAATTCTTATAAACAACAACACCTTAATCTTCAGAGGTAAGTGCAACAATCGTATCCTACAACAATCGGGTAGCAATCTTTACTCTAAGAATAAATCAAACAACACACGGAAATAGAACAACAATTGATTAGTAATGAAATATAGAACAGTGCTCATAGACAAATGTAAGTGCACGATAAACCAAGATAAATAGCACACACGACATGCCTTAATATTGAGAAAAGCAGTAATCTGATTTTGATACCACAAATATCAATCTTAGTTATAAAGAATAATGATTGTAATTCGTAATGGAACATCAATGTCAGTTGAACAACAATCACAATTAAATGTAAACCATAGATGAATACAACAATACCAACTTATGAATGTTATAGCAAGGTTACTTTTGTAATTGAATAGCGATAATATTCCATAAAGACTAGCAATATTATATTAATGATTAAAGGAACAACAATGCATGACAGAGTTAGAGTGAACAATACAACATTACTGTCACAGAGAACGAGATTGCTTCGTCGAACATAAATCAAATATAATAGAGCTATGATGTAAAATGACCAAACATATTAGATTGTCGAACAAAGCTGATGATGAAAACCATGCACAAACAAAAGATAATAGTACAGGAGCAAGTGTTCCACCAGGGTCGGGCCCTTAGCCTCTAGGGACACACCACTTGAGATTATTCCAGGATCAAAGGTGAAACAACAACCAGGTTTATATTAAAGCATTAAAAAAAAGTTACAGCGGATCACTTCTCAATGAGAGTCGATGATAAAAGTCTCAAATTCAGAGAAAAGTTACATAGAAAAATGACAGTAGATCCCCCCCCAAGCTAGCGGTGCTGCCCCTTTTTATAACAGCTAAGGCGGAGATATCGATGATGCAAAAATAGTTAAGGCAACGATCCCTCAGGATCAAAGGATTCTGAGGGATTCGCCAAACTGTTAATTCCCAGTTATCCATTTTTTTTTCTTACGCCGAGTCGATATCTCCTTTTCCTTTCCCTGGCTGATATGCTTTAATTTGGATCGCCTTGTTTGCATGTGGTTCCCCACCAAAGGGACATCAATTAACTTGGCCCTATATTTTTCTTTGGAACGAAAATCTTTTGTTTTTCCTTTTTCCTGCATAAGAAATGGCAATTATCAATGTTTTCGTGTTGCATATACATTCTACAGATTTTGTCATGATTTCTTATTATCTACCTAGTTCATGATGCAAAGGGGCTATGAGTTTTAATGAAAATATGCCAAAATAATCAACAAAAACATACCTTCTTTAGTACTCCACACCCCTATTAATATATCTCTCCATCTGTCTGCCATCACTCTATCTCCCTCTCTCTGCCTCTCCCTCTCTCTTTCCCTCTCTATCTTCATTCCTCTCTTTACCCATCCACATATATCTCTTTCTCACTCCCTCTATACTTCTATGTATTCCTATCTCACCCACCCACTCTCTCTCTCTCTCTCTCTCTCTGTGTATGTGTGTGTGTGTGTGTGTGTATTTATTTGTTTCTTCCCTCCATATTGATCCCTCTCTCCCTCCCTCCTTGCCCCTCTCCCTCACTCCCTCACTATCTCTATCCTTTTATCCCCCATTACTACCTCTCTTTTCATTCCATACTCTATCTATATCTTCTCTTCCTCCATCTCTCTTCCCCTTATAGCCTTTTCTCTTTACCCCTCCATAACGTTTTCTATGCCTCTCTATCTCACCTCCCATATCTCTCTCTCCCCATATTTATCTATATATCTTTCCATATCTACCTACCTCTCTCTCCCTCCCTCTTCTTCTTACTCTATGAGACTCTCTCTCCCTCCTCTTTCTTCATCTCCCACTTTTTTCCCTCTCTATCTCTCTTCTTTTCTTCCTTAGCCCCTGTTCTCTCCCTCCCTCTCTCTTTCCCCTTCTCTCCTTTCTCTCATACTCTCTCTTCCCCCCCTCTCCTCTCTCCCTAATTTTTGTACTCTCTCTTTCTCTATATCTCCCTTCTTAGTCTCTCCATCTCTCTCTATTATTCCTTCTTTATCTCTCTTTTATTACCTCTCTCTCCCTATATCTCCCCCCCCAACTTTATTTCTATATCCCCCCTCTATCCTTCTTTCTCTCTCTCCCCCATTACTCTCCGCCCATGAAATATCTATCTATATCTCTCTCACTACCTCTTCCTCCATTTTCCTCTCTCTCCATCCTATCTCTCCCCCCTCTAACTCTATCTCTATCTCTCTCCCTTTATCCTCCTCTATATCTCCCTCCCTCACTTGCTCGCCCCCTCTCATTCTCCTCCCATCACGTCATCTCTCTATCTCTCACTCTTCCTATATTCCCCCCTCCACTCTCTCTTTCTCTCTCCCCCCTCTATAATTCATTCACACACTATATATCCTCCCTCTCCCTTTGACTTCTCTCTCTCTCTCTCTCTCTCTCTCTCTCTCTAAATCCCTCCTTGAAAAAACTCCCCTCCAACTTTGTCTCTCTTCCTCCCTATGATAAGAAAAAATATCTCCCTTCCCCACCCTCTTTCCTTATCTCGTTCACTTTTCAACCCTCAATAACTATCTCCTCTCACTCACCAACTCAATCATACCTACCATCTCTCTCTCTCTCTCTCTCTCTCTCTCTCTTTCTCTCTCTCTCTCTCTCTCCCTTGACCCATCTATCCATCCTCTCTAACCTTCACCACCCCATCTATACCCACCTTAACCATTTCCCGACAACTCAATCTTCCCCACCCTGTGCTTTCTCTCTTTATATCTCTCTCCATTGGCCCATATCTCTCTCTCTCTATCACCACCCCCACACCCTCAAACCCACATCAACTATTTCCAATGTGTTAAATTCACTAGCTACAAGAATGTGTGTGCATTCCTAGCACTAGAAATGAATGCATTTTTTGGCATAAGGAAAGTGCACACATTGTTGGTGATAGAAATGCACGAAAATTGTTGGTGTTAGGAATGTGTATGTTGTTTTTTTAGTTAATTTGTTATTGGTGGGAATATTACATGCATGATGACACAGATACTTTAGATATAGGTTGAGGATCATAAAGCTAGTGGTTTGGGTTGTGGATACATGAAAACATCAAATTTTGGGAATATTATATATATATATATATAATATATAATATATATATAATATATATATATATATCTTAAATTGTTAGGTTTTACTATTTTTTAAATACATTTTTTTTATATTTTATATATATCACAATCTTAAAATACAACACTTTATTTCTATATAATGTTTTGAGGCCTTAACAATCTGGAAAAACAAATTATATGGTGAACTAAAGGACATTAAGATTTGCAATCTAAAATAAAATATTGTCTTATAATGTTAAGACTCTATTATGCTGTTCTAATTGAAGGCCTTGTAATAACATGGGTATAATGGCTTTCATAGTTTAAATAAAAGCAAAAAGAGAAAAAAAAAAGATTATAAATTTTGAAATCTTTGCGCACAAGAACAATATGTTATCTACAACTCTACAAGTTTTTGTAGCAAGATTTCATTATTTTGATACCAACATGTTGCACCAACAAAAACATGTGCATTATATTTTCATGAAAAATAACATACTAATATTAGAAAAACTCAAAATTTACATAGTTATACACAATTTCTATAAATAAAAATTGTATATTTGAAAATGCAACTCATTTTTCTACATTTCGTTTTAATCCATCTTCAAATTCATTGTGCTAATACCTCTAATCATTCCTCAAAGCTAACATATTATTGTTTTTCCAGGTTTTCATTACCACTAACGCATCATGAGAGACCATCATTAGCTTGCACCCACCATGAAGAATAATGTTAGAAAAGAGTGAAAAGAGGGGAATAAATGCATTGAAGAGTGGATCACTATTAAAAGGAACATTAGAAGTAATTATGATTTAGTGAACCGAGGCTTTTGTGAGGAAAATTGTATAAAGATTCTTTGTACGGAATTGGAAGTGTTATAGACATTTTTGGGCACTGCAACCCCAATCATAAATGTCCATAAACCAAGGGCTCCTATGTCCTTAAAAGTGTTGCTTCACTCCCTAAAGGAACAAGGTCAACTGATTACATCATCTCCTAGAAGTTCTCCACAGAAAACTGCTCAGAACTGGCCAAAACTGGACCATACAGAATGCCCAGTGCAGATGGTACGATGCATCTCCTTTCTCAGTGTAAAAGGTGCGATGCATACTGGAAAGCCCTTCTGTAGGGTGTGATGGGCGAGAATGGACGAATGGCAGAGACAGTTTGCAAGGTGGAGGATCATAGAATCTTCCATAAACTTCTCCTCTGACACTTGCCTCTCTGAATTCGCCCAAGGATGAGTAAGAGATCATCAATCTCCAAGTGGAATCAATAACTATCAGAGAGAAGACACTAATCAAAATCCCAGAAGCTGACTCACCCCCTACAATCATCTATATATGGATCCCTCATGACAGAGATCCAGAGGCTGGAATCTTATATCTTGTAAGGAAGTGTTGTTGGTTTCCTAGTGCAACATCTTAGTGTTGGGTGATCTAAGCTTTACATGAGGTGAAGAAGGGCTTTCTTGCTGGAGGATGATGCTGGGTCAGAACAATTGGTTGTAATCCTCTTTGCTATTCTTGATATTAATAAAGCTATTCAAGTTTTCCTCCACATTCTTGTATGATTGATGATATATGCATTTGTGTGGTCAATACATATTTGGTCCTGTATTGCTTATGTTTGTAGATCTCTGTTCTTCGATAGTATTATGTTGCTTTGATTCCACAGGTTCTCTTTGAAGCTGGGTAGATGAAGAAGAAGTGGCAAAGATCTATCAGAGAGGAGAGGAACCAAGCGCAAGACTGAGGTTGATGTCCTTTGTTCCCCTTTTATCTACTTCTCATAAAGGAAAGCAAAAGTAGTTTTAGTTTTTTTGTTTCTAAGATAGCTACCAGTCTTAGTGGGACTAGCAGCTCTGAGTGGACACTAGATTTCCTGATAGCAAAATGGTGACTCCAATAGGGAGCGAATAGATTTTTTGCTAGTCTATATTTGTTTGTTTTATAAACTTACAGACAGAGCCTAAAGTCAAGCCAGCTAGCCTGCGAACTGCATTTGCTATGCAAGTGCAAAGTAGATCAATGATGCTTCAGTCCATCTCTAGGTTTTGTTTATAAATTGAACAATCGATCTGCAAACACTCTAATTTCCCTAGTGGTGGCTCTAGTAACCTCATTAGATCAACCCCTATGATTTATATTTACTAAACATCACTTGCTCAGCCTAAATCCCTGAACTGAACTACAAATTGTGACCAAAGACCAAGTAAAAGTCTCGCACTGGTACCATCGCACCCTCTCTTCAAGGAAGTCTGTATGCATCGCACCTCCCATGTGCAGTAGGTGAGATGCATACTGGATTCCCTGTGTAATAGATGTGATGGTTAGGGAAGGTTAATTTTACCTTCAGACTTTGGTTTTTCTTCACTCTTTTCAACTCTATTCAGGAGTTTTGCTATCTGTGATCAATATACCTCTGTGGAAACCCCCTTCCTTTCCATCATTCCGCCTCCATTGTGCAAAGAACTGTAAATGTTTTTATGTATTGTGCGCCATTTTTAGTTCTCTTTTACAAAGAAGTAGTGTAATTAGACTGTCGTTTCTTTATTTGGAAGTGTCGCAAGTGTCGTTTTCAGTAATAGAAAAGAATCCTATTGTTCTTGATGGTCAATTATACTGTTACTCTTGTATGTGATTTGAATTAGTAGTTTTTCAACTGTCGAAAACAGTTTTCAATTCGAAATTGCAAAGTGTCGTCGTTATCTTCACTTTGTTTTGAAGAGAAATTTGTTAGTATTTTTGCTTTGGAAAGACAGTTCAGATTTGCACTTAGCATTCTTCTTTTCATTCACACATTAAGAAGGCTGAAAACAAATACATGCATGTGCATTTGCATTTAGACTTCTTGTTGGTTTGATTTAGGACAATGCATTTAGTGTGTGTTGGGTGCTCTATGTTGAAAGACTCTCAGTTCTCTTTCCTTAGTAGCTAGGATTTTCATTGCAAAAGAAGATTAAATGATTATTTATCATCTTAGACTGCATTTTAGGAATTGTATATATACATCACGCAGTGAACTTGAAAGGAAAATTTCTTAAACAAGATCAGCTATAAAATAAATTTAATGAACCTAAAAACGCTATGGAACCTAACGCACAACATCTAGAAGTCTAGGCTAGAGACGTATTCCAGCGTCGTTAAGCCTGGTAACTATCTCTTTCATTGCTGGTTGGGTGATTCCTCCTCTTTGAGATGACAAGTGCCATTACAGACTTGTGCTCCCACATACAGTCGAGTATATATTGGGAGACCACAATAGGCTATATCCTTTATCCTTAGGTAGCCGTGTCTACCACCCTATTGATCGCAATGCACTGAACACAACATTCAGGAAGATTGACTGCCGTACCGTAAAAAGTATTTTGCAGTTTTGCGATTGGTTTGGTAATCCCTCTATCTAGATTTCCAGAGTAGTCTCTTTCATTCCTTTTCAGACTCCTTAAACGAAAAGGTCCATTTGAGCACTTGTCACTTCGGGCTCATTAAAAATCGAAGGCGAATAGAGTCATCTTTTGTTTTTTCTCGACTCTTAAAAATTGAAAAAACAAGTTGTGTCAAAGCGTCTAAAATTTATTTTAATCGGAATAACATCATTGTTCCCTCGTTGGTCTTTAGGTTGAGAAAAATGGAGTCTACCAACCAAGGATTTCCCCTTGGAGGAAATCCTAGTCCTTTCTCCTCTTAGGGAGATGTTGGTGCACCCCATATGGCCACATTGTCACTTCCAGGGTTGACGATTGGCTTGCCCATATGGCTCTTCTCTACCTCTGTCGTTCAGAATACCGTAATTCCTGAACAATTAAGTCAGCAACTAGATGATACTAGAGTTACCCCCCAACCTTCTACTTCGTCCACTTCTCCCTCTCCTCCTTCCTCTTCGCCTGATGAAGCTGGTAAAGCTAAAAATCAAGTAACTGAGAAGAAGAAGAAGCGGAAGGAGAAAAAGGAAAAGAAGAAGGAGGAGCCAAAGGAAAAAGGGGGCAACCATGCGTCATCTAGTGAAAATCCACACACTGCACCGTCTAAACCTAAATCTCCATGTGTCATTTGCAGAGGAGAACACTATCATCGAGATTGTCCTTGCATCACTTGGATCTTAAGGGACTGGTCTCCTCGTTTGCACAATTCGGTGTCATCAACCTTCGATTGTGTTGAAAGTACATCGTCATCTAGTGAAAGGGAAGTATCTGGATAGAAAAGGAAATGCAAGTTTTCTTGTAAACTGTGTGAAAGCGATCACGTCGTCCACCATTGTCCCTTCCTAGACGAAGCTAAAAGAGTTTTGGATGACCGTCTGGCTTCATTGCTACGACTTCCTCCTCGATATAAGAAACTCTTGCCGAGTCCATCACTGGTTGAAAATTCGACTGACACGCCGTTTTGGTTGGTCGAAGCATCTATCATCGAAGATAAACCCTTTGAATCCATACCAGACGAAAGTCAAAAGGTTGAAGCAGAAGTTGACCCGGTCTTTCCTTCAAAAGGTCCATCTTCAGATGATACAGTCACTGAAGAGAATGAGAACGACACCGTTCAAATTATTTTCATAAACACAAACTCCGACAGACATGGGGGCAGTCTACCAGTTCCTCTACCACAGGAAGGAAGTTCGTCAGAGTCGTATCCGGTCGTCTATTCGGTCCCACCTCCAAGCAACCTAGTCATTTCCTTCCATTGGAATCTACTAGGCAGACCCCGTTTACCGGCTAGTGTACCATTCCAAATCATTGTACAAGCTTACAGAATGGTCCTGGCTAGTACCATCATAGATGAAGGGGCTTTTGTGAGTATCCTTTCCTTGACTGCTTGGAAAGCGCTTAGTTCGCCATCGCTTCTGCCTGAGATGAGAAATCTGACAGGCTTCGATAAAGGAACCAGTCGCCCGTTAGAGATCCTTCCCAATGTGCCCATAACGTTGAGGAGGAAAACCTTTTACATGAACATGATGGTAGTTCAAGGACCCCTAGATTATAATCTACTCCTTGGGAGCAACTATATTTATAGCATGGGAGCCATTGTCTCCTCACTCTTTAGAGTAATGTGTTTTCCGCATGAAGTCCGAGTGGTCCAGCTCGTAGACCAGCTTTCATTCCCCGGCTCACCATAGCTAATAGTAAAATGCCATCCCTAAATGGTATTTTCACGTAAGGAATGTCTCATCAATCTCCAGTCCATCCACCTGAAGAGCGCGATTAATTCGGGAGGACATGACTGAAACCCAAGGGGCATGCACCGTGGCCTGCTCCGACAGGGAAACTCTAGGTATAGAGTAGGTTTCTGCGAAGGAAAATGACTGGTCCGACACCCGTCCATATAGGAAAAGGGAGTTAGACCGGAATAAGATTCCCTCGTCAATGTTAGGTGGTTGAAGCGAGAATCACCTTTTTCCAGACAGACTAAGCCAGGAAGTGTTTCTATCTGCTATGTGCATGGAAACTGTCTTGCCGAAACAAGAACTTCTAAATGGTAGCCAGGAAATTTTTCACTATACTTGAGGGCATGCAAACCTTTTTGCATGCAAGCTAAGAGCGACCATTTATTTTCTTAGTTTGTAGATTCTCAAACCCTTTAAACATGTAGGATTGGTCATTTCCTAACTTGCATAAAGAAAGGATCCAGGGAAAAACTTTGAAAGGTGCAAGATCCACAAAAAATGGCATCTATAGATGAGATATCCTTATTATATGACTGGCACGAGTAGTTTTTATGTGGAGTTCAAGCTCGTTAAAAATTAAACATAAGAAATCAGCAAATGTTTCCCCCAGGGTTTAAGCTCATTAAAAAATGAACCAATTTCCGGTAAATAATCTGTGAATGCATTATCATCAGCTTTTAAGCCTTGGTCATGTTCTCATCATCACCTCCACTTTTTTAGCTTATCATACGCCTCCATTTGATTGTTTACCCTTTTGATTAACAGCTGCAATGAGTGATCTTGCTAGCCATCCTTGTGACACTACCGTGATTGGAAAATTCCAAACCTTACCTAGAATCAACTGCTACCTGAAATTATCACTCGTTCCTCAAAAAACGAGTCTCCTTTAACCTCTTTTCACCTGACTCGTAAAATATGAAAAGATTGTTGAGTGATTGGCCTCTCCGGCTCGTTAAAGTCATCGGAAGTGCTATCCCTCCTCTACATTTTAATCTTTTTGGACCTGAGGGATTATTACACAAAAACATCAAGCGCTTGTCATGTTCGGCTCATTAAAACTATCGAAAATTCATCCCTTTTGTATTATTTTATGCTTTTTCGGACTTGAGGGATTATATGAAAAAAAAGAATCATTGGAGTTTCCTTTCCATCCCTTTTCAAGCTCTCTAAAATTGAAAAAGGACTGAGTTATCATTGTCGTTAAACTCGTTAAAATCAATACTGACAAACTTCTCCAAATGGACGAGAATGAGTTTCACTGTCGCTAGGCTCATTAAAACATAGCGACGGGTTCGCCAGAAGGGCAGATTATAGAAAAAGCATATGTTATCCTCCTCAAGCTTGATAAAAATAAAGAGGTACTGGTCTGACTGGGGAAAATTTGGAAGAAAACTTGAAGAAACTTTATTGGTAGCAAGTCACTCTTCAACATGACACTTTCACTCCACATCCGAGTCGGGTTGGGTTATTCCGTTCACCGGTCATATTACCATTGGTCTGTCACACCCTCCATCTTTGGGGTTAATTCTACCAGTCCATTGTCAGTGTCGCCGATATGTTCAAGAGAAGTCACTCAGAGAAATCACCTGTGTCTCATCTGCTACAATATATTCACACTCCATTCTTTCATGACCGCCATCCTAGACCTCATATCATCAGATCATTTTCATCTCCACAAAATCATTTGCTCCGTTCCGTGTCATAGATGTGGGATTCATTAAGGCCCTCCTACGATGGGTCGCTTCTTGTCGACATCAGCTCATTATCCAAGAATTCAGCCTAGGAACAACCCCTTTCAGTACTTTGAAGCTTTCATGCCTCAATGGCAAGTTTCTCACTTTCGGCAACAGGTTTACATCAATGGCCTTCGACCGAGAGATTTTGCGTGGTGTTCGATGCCAAGTCCCTTTTTCACACCACACGAATTGTACTGTAGTACCTTGAGGATCATTGTCATTATTGGTGATTCCTCTCACGCCTGTTAATAGCTTACATCATTGACTGGTAATTAGGTAATGTCTTTCCATGTTCGACTCCAGAACATCTTTCACATGGATCGAATTGTACTCCGAGTGAAGATTGAATGAGTTTTGAAGACCCCGGATCTAGTTTCATCCATCTGGGCTGCAATATATTCAAGAATATAAAAACATCAAATGTACATCATTGCCGAAGATATGATCATCCAAATTAAAGGATGATGACTCCGTCTGAATCATCAGTTTGCTACACAGATGGTTTTCTATCCTATGTACATGAAAATGAATATATAAAGCTAAGCATGGGAATGCCTGCCTTAACTAGATCATGAACATATTATGAAGATAATGTATTGTATTGTATCTTACTACAGGTCGCCTTCCAGCTCAAAAAAACTTTGGATCCTCATGATAAAGCATTTCACCCTACATCAAAAGATTAACGACCTCATGCTTTAGGGGGCAATTGTTATAGACATTTTTCGGCACTGCAACCCCAATCATAAATGTCTATAAACCAAGGGATCCTAAGTCCCTAAAAGTGTTGCTTCACTCCCTAAAGGAACAAGGTCAGTTGATTACATCATCTCCCAGAAGTTCTCCATAGAAAACTACTCAGAACTGGTCAAAACTGGACCATACAGAATGCCCAGTGTAGAGGGTGCGATGCATCTCACTTGCTTAGTGTAAAAGGTGCGATGCATATTGGAAATTCCTTCTCTAGGGTGCGATGGGCGAGAATGGACAAATGGTAGAGACAGTTTGCGAGGTGGAGGATCATAGAATCTTCCAGAAACTTCTCGTCTGACACTTGCCTCTCTGAATTCGCCCAAGGATGAGTAAGAGATCATCAATCTCCAAGTGGAATCAAGAACTATCAGAGAGAAGACAATAATCAAAATCCCAGAAGCTGACTCACCCCCCTACAATCATCTATATATGGATCCCTCATCACAAAGATCCAGAGGCTAGAATCTTGTATCTTGTAAGGAAGTGCTATTGGTTTCCTGGTGCAACATCATAGTGTTGGGTGATCTAAGCTTTACATGAGGTGAAGAAGGGCTTTCTTGCTGGAGGATGATGCTGGGTCAGAACAATTGGTTGTAATCCTCTTTGCTATTCTTGATATTAATAAAGCTATTCAAGTTTTCCTCCACATTCTTGTATGATTGATGATATATGCATTTGTGTGGTGAATACATATCTGGTCCTGTATTGCTTATGTTTGTAGATCTTTGTTCTTCGATAGTATTATGCTGCTTTGATTCCATAGGTGCTCTTTGAAGTTGGGAAGACGAAGAAGAAGTGGCAAAGATCTATCAGAGAGGAGAGGAACCAAGCGCAAGACTGAGGTTGGTGTCCTTTGTTCCCCTTTTATCTACTTCTCATAAAGGAAAGCGAAAGTAGTTTTAGTTTGTTTGTTTCTAAGATAGCTACCAGTCTTCGTGGGACTAGCAGCTCTGAGTGGACACTAGATTTCCCAATAACAGGAAGAAGAATCCTTAATTATGATTTAAGTGGAAGGTCAACCCGAAAATATGAAAAGTATTCCCAAAAAAGTGTTAGAGGACATCAACTTGGAGAGGAAAAGTGTTTATCAAAATAGAGATCACAAATAAAGAAATTGGTTAGGGGAAATAATAGAGGAATGTT
The DNA here is from genome assembly GCA_000404065.3 of Pinus taeda. NCBI lineage: Eukaryota > Viridiplantae > Streptophyta > Pinopsida > Pinales > Pinaceae > Pinus > Pinus taeda. The sequence continues at coordinate 258,146 of APFE030351536.1, forward strand.
TTTTTTTTATTGAAAAAAAGGAGAATAATTAGATTAAGTGGAATAAATAGGGTAAGTAATTAAAATATTAAGAGTCGGGGACAAGGAATAATAAGTGACAAAGGTAACCTAAAGATAAATTAAAGATGATTAGTGATTGAAGCCATGAATAAATGGTTTCCAATACTGGTTTAGGTTGTAGTCATTTTCCCCATTGAAATATTTGGGTGTTTCCCAATTTCAAGGGCTTCATAGACAACGTGGGAAGCCAAGAAGGCCATGGAGGAAAATATTTTGGTTTTATCAAAGAAAATAGGATATTTGGATATGAAGGTATGCTTAGCAATGACATATTTCAAGATGTGATTGTGGCTTAAGTCAACAATATGCTCCTCAAGGCAACCTTTTAAGGATCTTTTTCTTTTGCAAATGTATGATTTACCACAAGAGCATGGAATCTAGAAAATTCTAACACTAAACATTGGATCAAATTTATCCATGGTATATTTGTACAATTATTTCAAATTTTTATAAGGTTTGAAAGTTTATTTTATATTCTTTTGATCCAATTGTTTGGAGATATGATTAGTGGTCCCTTTTATATAAGGAAGGGATATGAGAGTGTGTGGAGACGAGGATGGAGTAAAATTATGGTTTAGATGTAGGGATAAATGAAACACCTAATTAATCTGCAGTAAGCATTGTTTACAAGGGCTTTAGTTAAATGAGGTTTTACTTTAGGCAAAAACCATGAATTTCAAATCGAGATGGCCATAGTGAAGAGGTTTTGTGATGAAAACGAACATGGAGTTACCATTCAATATGGGTATTTTTCTGATACAACTGATGGGAAAGGGATCAATAAAACAAATTAACACAATAACATTGAGAGAGGAAAGATATTGGGCCTTCTCAATTTCCATTATAAATTAAATATGTGGGGAGATGATTTTCATCCGGTTAAGGAAAGAATGAAGATATATATATATATATATAGAACTAAATAAAAAAGGTATCTTGTTCACAAAGTATTTTTAATGACATCAGAATATATGTATATTATATCTTTTAAACATTATAATTTATAGAGTTATTGAAATAGATGTGGCAATTACAAATAAAAAAATAATGGATGAAACGTTTTCATTAACTACTTTTATAAATATTATTATATCTGACTGCATGTAGATATACCCATTGAATTAAATTACCAAAACTGCAATCCTCAAAATACGAAGACATGCCCAGATGAGAAGAGCACAAATGCTGTGACATGGAGCAACCACATAGACAAAATTTTAATAAGATAAGTATGATGGACATGTTATTGTTGCAATTACAAATGCGGTAAAAGGTTTACTATGTAAGCAACATAGACATAAACATGATTAAATTATGTCATCAAATTTAAGAGGGAAGAAAGAAAAAACTATTTTTTCAACTTATCCCCTAATGGTTTTACTCCAATTTCGAGCAGGGGCACTCGTTGGATGAAAATTTTAATTTGTCATACAAGAAGTACCCATGTTGCATACTTTTGATGCACCTTGCTACAAATAAAAATGAGAAATACATGAAAAATGTGAATGCGGTCACGTTCTTCATGTATTTCTCATTTTTCGTGTAGAAGGGTCCCTCAAATGTATGCAACGTGGGTACTCCTTGGATGAGGAATTAAAAATTTTGCATCCAACGATTAACCCCACTCGAAATTTGAGTAAAATCTTAGGGAGATAAGTTGAAAATATAGTTTCTTTTTTTTTTTTTTTTTTTTTTTTTTTTTTAACTCCAAAACTAGTGAATCATCTACCATGGATGACATCATCATCTTGAATCCTACTGGTTCTTATAAAGTTAATTTTGGTTGTACATTTTTGTTTTGATGCTTGGTTTTTAACTCAAAATTTCTTTAATGATATTGTGGCTTCATGATCATTCAAAAAATTAAGAGGATGCACCACCTAACAACAACATGATTGGTGGTACTTACATATGATATTAGGGCTAGAGTAGCCTCAATGCACTCCATAAAAATTTTCAAATATTTCATTTGCAATTGTATTTCATCAAATAGTAGCATGATTTCATCTTTTGCATCATTCCTTTCTAAGAGAGCTTTGTCCAACAAAGTTTTATTTGATATTGTAACCGCATATGACCAATGTTTGGAACCCATGCGAATACTTCAGTAAGGACGTTAGAATAGAAGTGTCACTTTTGTCCCTTGACAATCTATTCCTTAGTCTCCCATAGCCCTTGTTGAATTTCATGTGAATTTTGATTGCATAATATTCATTCTCAAGACTCGATCTTGTATCATGCAAACAAGCCACCTTGAGAGCCATTATTTCCACTTCCCCTATGGAACCATGCTCAATGGAGCATTGTGATTATGAAGGGAAATGGGGGGTGAGATAAAGAATAAGAAAAAATGAAAAAATTGGGAAAGTCACAACACGGGAAAAGAAAAGGGAAGTAAGCAAGAGAAGGCAAGTGAACCAACCCTATCTAGAGCCAATAGCGAAGTCAGTTGAGCAAGTACAAGATGGGAAGGAAACATATTTTTCTCTACATCAAAGAAGTGGGTGAGGGAATGCAAGAAGGTTGAAATTTCCATGTAACAAGGATAAGGACAAAGTGGTGCTAGATCTATATCATAACTAGAAGTGGGAGCAAGCACAGAGCATCATTAGGGAGTATGAAAGAGTAAGAATAACCAGAAGTGGGAGAAAGTGTTGTACCACTAATTTGTCATTATTATTATTTCTTTTTAACATCTATTTCATCCATTTCTACCATTGTTTATCATGTTATTTATCGTAATCTATCATATAATTCCATTTTATAGTTATTTATTCTCTTGTGAGTAAATAATATTTTTTCTTGTTTATTTTTAATAAATTGATGATTATTATGCATGATTTTTCCAATGATGGTTTATTAATGAATTTGTTATAACACCGATCACTATTTTAGCCTCCAAGATCTCTTCTATATTGCAAATTTGATCTCCAATCCATAATCAAATATTCCAACTCAGAAATTCGCTGGGATAAAATGTGACAATTTTGCGTTGGACGTTTTGGGAAAATGAAGATGAATCTTGAAATTATGAGACACGGGTTTTGTGCAGAACACACGAAATTAGTGTTTCCTTGAGTATTTTTCAAAAATTCAATTTGGATTGAGAGAAACACAAGGTTGTTCGAAGGTCATTTTTGCAGATTTTCTATTGCGACCATTTTCCAAATTCTTCCAATTGCAATACCAGATTTGACTTGTTCCAACTGAATCATGATGGAGAGATTTCAGATCTGATCTTGCTGATCAATTTGTTTTGGACAATCCAAACTTGTAATGGAAATTATTTTGAAATCATTTTAGTTTTAATTTCCCTTTGTTCTCTATGTATTTAAATGAAAACATAGATCAAAAAGGGGGAGGGGAGAGAATGAACACTTGTTGAATTGGAGGCAAAACTAAGAACTTCAATTTTATGTAATTATTTCTCTCATATGGTTTAATGAAGGAAGTTATCCATTGAGTTCTACATCTGTTATTTGTAATCTGATCTGAGCTATTTTTCAAGGCATAATTGAATCTTGCGTAGTTGGGCCCACTACCTTACACGAGGTGTTGCCTTGAGCATTTAAAGTAGTTTAATTATGTGTTTGTTCCTTCAAATTTCTATTATTATTACTTAAAGTAAATTTCATTTTTAATCAAGTAATTTTTTAGTTATTTCATTTTCTAGATTTGTTGTTTCGTGCAATTTCTAGATCTCATTTAATTGATTGCTCTAGATTAGCATTTGAATTATATTGGGTTAAATAGGTTAAATTTTCAATTTTGCAAGGTATGGTTTAATTTAGTATTGATTTAATTCATGTGATTATCATAATTCTTTTCTTGTCATTTACTTTGTTCTTTTTAATTTAGTATTTTTTTTCAAGTCTTACATTTTATTTCTTGTCAAATTACCATTGATAGTGTAGAACATAATCATGTAGAACCAGTGTTAGTTGTTGGTATTTGCTTGCATATATTTTTCGATTTCCTTGAAATAAAAAGACATTCGGGTTGATAATTAATGTCTAGGTGATTAGTTGTGTTTTTATTAAGCAATTAATTCCCCCCAACATTTTGGCGTCATTGTCGGGAGGTAGTCAAATAACACTGTCACATTAATATATGGTTGCAGATGCATATCTAACTTTGTGAGAGTAAGAAAATGAAGATGGAAGGTAAGAACCTACACATGGATCTTGGGGAACCAGTGATAGGTCTACCCTCAGTATTTAGGGTTAGGTCATATAGCATGCAATGATAGAAGTAGGAATTTTAGATGTAGAATTCTTAAAAGAAAAAGAATCACATGATTCCACTTAAGTGGTGATGTACGCACCACCCATTTCACTAACCAATTGACAAGAACATTTGAAGGAGGATCCCCAAAGTAGCACATGAAGGACATCTTCTATTTTGGTAATAAATGGCACACGGTGCTACTTTTGAATCTCCTATCAAATATCTACAAGGAGTGACACAAATGCATATCATTCCCCCATCTGTTGTACCAAATTTTGATGGTTTGAAAAGTGAAGATCCAAATACATTCTTATTTGAGTTTGAAGTACTTTGTAGAGGATATGATTATTGTACTAATGCTCAAAGGTTGAAAATTTTTCCTCTTACTTTAAAAGGAGCAGCTCTCCGATGGTTCATGAGCCTTGGTTGGAACTGCATTCAAACATGGGAGGACATGAAGAATGTATTCTTGAAGAAGTATAAAGATTAATGAAAATCTAATGAAAAGGTGATGTTTTTCAACTATCATATGATAATGTTTGTGATTTATGCATAAATTATTCAAGAGGAATCTCCAAGGCTGGTAAGAATTCTAGAGAAATTTCATCTTTATTTTCCAAATCTACTACAAGAACAACATACATACGAGTTGAAATCAATGTTTTATTTGAAATTTATAAATATTATTTTATTAGCTCTCTAAATTCACAATTGAATGTTTTTCATATTAAGAAAAATCATGCAGAATTTGATGAAGTGTTTTCCCCTCATTACTGAAAGAAGCATCTCATAGATGGTCACTCTTCCTTATCTAGGATGGAAGTAGGATATGAAAGAGATGGAGAAGCTGCAACAAAGTCAAAACCATGGAAACCATGGCCTACATGTATGACTCAGAACACTTTATCTCCATTCTCTTACTTGCAGTATCCATTATGGAATACTCCTGTATTAGGGTATCCATACAAATCTTAGTATAACCCCCACCAATATTATCCACAAGCTCGGGATGGTTCATCTTATGATTACATGACTATTTTCCCTCATCTTGTAGCACAAACACGCCATCCATATTCATCCATATTCTTTACCAACTTTTCAACAAAATATTTCTTGTCAATAAAAATTACCCACACAACCCAATCAACTACATCATCAAAATCCTCCGTGCCCTACACAATTGCTTGCTCAACTCATTCCACACCCTCACAGTAATAAACCAATACAACATGCTTACAATGTTGAATTGCAAAATTTACCCACCCTTCCTACCCATTGTATCTCACATGCACCATTACAGAAAAATTATATTGAGATTGGGAAGGTTTGAAATAAAAAAAAATACAGAAGTTATGGAAGAAAATAAGGTTTCTTCTAGTCTACAGAAACAAGCTATCGAGATTAATAAGACATTAGAAACTCACGAACTTCAAGAAATCAAAACTATGGTAAATCAAGAGAGTAAAGGGTATATTGAAGATTGATTTCACTCCATCATTTGTTTGCAGCGTCACTCCATACTTCGGCAATTCTTAACACCATCCTTTCAAGGGCACTTGGCCTCTCATACCCTATTATTTATTAACATGCATTTTTCAAATTCAGGTATATACATACTTGAGGCCCTATTTCAAAAATGGCTCCACTAGAAGTAATATTATACATAAGCATATTTTATTTTTCAAATAGAGTAGGTTAGTTAAGAAAATTAAATAAATAAGTAAATAAATAAATAAATTTCTTTATATGTAGAAATAGTTGTTTTTGTTGCAACACGTTGTGGAAATCAACATCGGTGATACATTTCTGAATTTATTTATATATGTATATGTACTATATTGAAAATAACATTTATAGAAAGACTCATATTCATTTTGATCACCATTTTGAAAAAAATCTTGATTATCATATCTTATGACGTGCGGGCTTGATGAAATTTCTAAAAATATAGTCGGGATAGTCGTGTTTTGAGGGAGAAAATGGACATATTTTAAAATATGTTTATATAATAAGTAGCCCCTTATGTATACTTTACAATCAAACTTTAATTACTCAATTTGGATTTGAAACAAAAAAAGTTATGACCGAAACATTGATAGGGTGTCTAGTAGGCAGCTCAGGGATAGAGTTGCGACAGTCTAGTTTTGGAAACCTAAATGACTATATTTTGAAATCATGTTTCTATGGTATATTCCACATTAATCTACTTTAAAATACAACTTGAATCACTTGAGTTTGATATCGTATGAGAAATTTATGACCAAAATACTGACTGCCTATCGTAAATCATCATTCTTAAAACTATGCTTTTCTGGTTGTTCCTTAGCACATTTCACCCATCAATTCTTATTTTATTCAAAACATGTTTCTATTGGAGATATATACATGAATATACTTTAATTTCAAATTTTAATCAACTCAATCCATCATTAAACGAAAATGTTATGCTTAAAATATCAACTATTGGTCTAAGTTGGGAAATCGAAAATGACTCTGTTATGCAGGTTGTTCTGAGTAAATGTGACACATCTCATCAAAATTTTTGAAACATGTTCATGTTGGATAAATACCTTTGAATTTACTTTCATTTGGCTTTGGAACCACTCAAATTGGACGCAAAACAAAGAAGTTATGATTAAAACACTATAGGTTAGCATGATTGACCACTACTCTCTCGCAGGTAATAAATTAATTTTACTTTGTTAATTTTTCTGTGGATTTGTTTTATAGAGTAACTAATTTTTTTTGCATATTTCTTGGATTAGGGGAGACCTATCACCTCTCTTTCTCCATGATTTCATGTTTTGTTGCAAGTAGACGCTCGTTTTTCTGTAGGTCCTAGGAGAATAAAGAAGGTCAATTTATGAACAAGTTATTCTTGAAGACAATGTTAATGAAATAAGGGAATTTTATCTAAATACCTTTTAAGAAATTTAATATCATATGATTTTTATTTTTCCCTAGGTGTCACGATCTAAAAAATTTCAAAACATAATACCTTGCTACAAAATTGTTCCCTCTATTGCTCACCAGCATGGAGAAAACAATGTGAAGACTTTTCATTACTTGATAGATTCATAACATGAGAAATGAAGAATTGATTTCCATTTGAATATCCAAATCATTCCTACCAAAGCATTTTTCCAAAATATCTTTTTTTTTTTTTTTTTCCATTAATTCGCCATTGAAAGATTGTTTTTCCCGTAGGAAACAACATTGCTGCAACCGAAATCACAACTATTGTAACTTAAGTTATTTATTTATTTTTTATTTTTCAATAAAGTGTCGTTTCTTTTCTGATTTCTCTTATGTTTTTGTGTTTCAAGTGTTGTTTACTTCAAAGTTGCATCTTTTTCTCCTTCATAAAAATAAAAGAAGGAAGTTCTTAAGTTTCATGATGGTGCTCCACTTCTATCAATTTGTTCCCAAAGTCTTATCAAGTATATGGTTTCCTCGTATCTAATATTAACACATTCTTATGGTAAGTCCTGTCACGAATGATTTACTCTTAATTCCTCATTATTTTGTAAAGTGACTATGACTGTTGGATGGCTAATCCTTTTCCATGTCACCTTGCTAGGATTTCCCTTTGAGATAGTTTTTGGGAGGGATTGCCACAAGTCATGCTTGATACTTCATGGCCACGATCTTAAAATAGTATGGGTAGTTGCAAGGTTGGAACATGAAACAATGGTATTATTGCATCAATAATCCTCGAATCACAGTTTCCATTCCTTTGGGCACAATTTTTGTTGCTTACAACTCAGTCATTCTCTCTTTATGGTACAGTTGTTGTTCCCTCCGAAGAAACAACTTTTGTTCCCTTTGTCATAGCTATTGTTCCCTTCAAAGATACAATTTATATTCCATTGGTCACAGATGTTGTTCCCTTCAAAGGTAAAATTGTTGTTCCCTTTGTCACAGCTGTTGTTCCCTTCAAAGGTATGATTGTTGTTCCCTTTGACACAAATGTTGTTCCATTAAAAGAAACAATTGTTGTTCCCTTCAAAGATGCAATCATTGTTCCCTTCAAAGATGCAATCATTGTTCCCATTGTCACAACTATTTTTCCCTCCCAAGGTACCATTGTTGTTCCCTTTGACACAATTGTTGTTCCGTTGAAAGAAACAATTGTTGTTGCCTTTGTCATAGCCGATGTTCCCTTCAAAGGTAAAATTGATGTTCCCTTTGTCACAATCGCTATTCCTTTCAAAGGTATGATTGTTGTTCCCTTTTACACAACTGTTGTTCCGTTAAAAGAAACAATTGTTGTTCCCATTGTTACAACTGTTGTTCCCTTCAAAGGTACAATTGTGGTTCCTTAGTCACAATCGATGTTCCCTTCAAAGATACAATTGTGGTTCCTTTAGTCACAATTATTGTTACCTAAGTCACGATTTCCCATTTTCACACTTTTGATTTAACACTTGGTGAATGGGAAATACTTTTGATGTTTTAAGTCCTCTTTGACATAATGCTTGGGTAGTCAATTTATCTTTGTTTTTCTTTAAACATAATATTATTTTTAAGGAATAATTATGAAAAGATGATTTCATCATGCCAACTTTCAACTTTCATAATTTGTCAAATCTTTGATCTTGTAAAATTTATGATCATGACCACAAAATTGTACTTAAATATTTCCATCATTATCTACTGAACTGTTCCTCAACTCCAATATTAACAAACAAAAATATATTTATCAACAATAATTTGAAATTAGCCCACGGGGCTTTGGATTGACGGTGAATGGGTGCGTTGTTAAGGCACTCCTTACGATAGGTCACCGGTTCAAATCCCCCGTGGGTACTTAGGTTAGTCAAATAGATAAAAAAAAAAAAATAATCATCTGAAATTTATTAGTTTTTGAGAAGAAAAATTACCCAAGTTGAAAATAGTTACTACAAAACTTTTTACGCCATCCCTAGCTCTTAAGGCGTTGACCTGCCCCCCCATCTATTAAGTAATATTTTATTGATTAACAATAACCATATTTGAATTTTAAACAAAAATAGTCAACAAGAAGGTAAGGGGTCTCATCACAAGTCGACCTACCATGATCATAGGTCCTAATAAAGTGACATTACCACTACTGGTCACCAAGCCAGGGAATGGCCTTTGGTCATAAAACCGAAGGACAAGAGGTCTCATCATGAGCCGACTTGTTCACTTTTGTTAACTCCCATGAATGGAATTGTTATTAACTAGTTACCAAGCCAAAATAGTGATATTCAGTAAACATATAATGAAATTGAAATGCTCGTGTAACTATGTATTTATTTCTAATAGATGGGACACTAACATCTCAATGGGTTAAAATGACATCCATGTCGAGGCTATGGATGCCTGCTGGTAGTAGTGGTCATGCTTATGGTATAGAAGTTAATTCAATACTATGATCTACTTGGTTACCTTTTTTCTCAAAACTAATTTCCGATAAAGCTTATTGTTGCATATATAAGGTTTGCTAGAACTTATAGTTCACGGGGTGATATTTAATCAATTCTTAGATATCATATATTAATGCATTATAAAATATTCACTTTACATGTCAGGGATGAAATTTTAGGATATTTGAGATTTGACATTTTCTATCATCTAATCTCTCATTCCTCTATTCTACATGTTTCATATCTTTAACTAAATCTAGTTTCTTTTCCCAATTAGTTGTCATTTACTCCTAGCTTGATAACACTACTCTTATTTTGGGGTAGAATAAAGAGGTCTAATTTTAATTGTGAACGCTAAGTAATTGGTCAGATCTTGAGAGGCAAAGAGTGAGATAACTAATTCTCACCATTTTTGTGTCCATAGAAACCAAAGCTGAGGAGTATAGGGAATGCATCTTTTTCTCATCATTTTTACCTTTTTCTATATTCCCTTTTTATTGAGTATTATCCCATGGCATTCATAACATGATTATGTCACTTTTATATAATGAGGTAATTCAGGTCATGAATTAGTGATTGACGCTACTAATGAGATGTGTTATAGAAATATTAATGACACGGAAACTAATCAGTTTGGGGGAAGAAAACCCTGCTACGCTTTGTAATTACTTTCTTTCAGCTTGCATGGCTTCCACCTTTTGCATCACTTTTAGCATCAGCTCAACCTACATCAGCTTCAACAAATTCCATTCCATACATAGCATTCCACATTTTTACGAAGGTAAAACTTGAGGTAAAATAACATAAGTTTTTGATTTATTAAAAGTTTAGGAGAATGTCATGAAAAACCATTGACCATTATTCACTCATATTTTTCAACCATTAGTTCCACTTCTTTACTACTTCCCATTTTTCAAAGACTCAGAAGCTTTTAGTTTGGGGGAGTGTTACTTTCATTCATTTATTTATCATGACCATAACATTAATATTATTTATCATCCATCGATCTCCTTATTCATACTCAAAACCTCCCTTATTCGATGTTGTTTTATACCAATCCTAGATTTCAACAACGATTGTAGCAACCACCTCAATTTGTTTTCTAGTATAGCGTGAGGGCATGTTAATTCTGTAGTTTGGGGGAGGAGTTTTTATACATAATGGATGTTTTATCCTTTCTTCCTCATTTAAGGCATAAAATTTCATTTTTATACAGTGCATAAATTAATTTGTGTATATCTTTAAAACTATGAACTGAATTTTTGTGATCTTTGGACAACAAAGAGGTATCATTAAAATACACAAACCCAAAAAATTTCAAGCTAAATGAGTTTGTAAAATTCCAAAAATCATGCACTATCACCTACAACCATTTTGCTCATATCTGAGGATATGTGCATCAACAATATCTTATTTTTGGATTAGAGAAGCATTAATATAGTAGAAACCTCGTTGCAAAATTTCAACAAAATCTGGTTCGTAGATTTTAAGAAAATGGTTAATGAAGTTTGTTGTTAGTTGTATCATATTTTGCTGCAACTTCATATGCATATGGTTAAAAGTCAATGTGCCAATTGTTATACCTTCACCAACATCGCTAGAATTGAATATCTATTATTTTAAAGAAGCAATTGAGGAAGAAGTCATTTGTTCCATCAATATCATAAGTTGGGTGGAACATTTTGATTATTATATTACAACATGGTTAATATAGAGGCATTGGGTTGCATGAGGACTTGCAACATGTTCAGTTTGGGGGAGATTTTGGGCCACTAATTTCTCGTTATTATTATCACTTTGTAATATCTATTTCATCCTTTTCTACCATTCTTTATCATGTTATTTATTGTAATCTATTATATAATTCCATTTTATAGTTATTTAGGGTCTTGTGAATAAATAATATTTGTTCTCCTTTATTTTTAATAAATTGATGATTATTATGCATGATTTTTCCAATGATGGTTCACTATTGAATTTTTTTATAACATCACTCACTATTTTAGCCTCCAATCTCTCTTCGAGATTGCAAATTTGATCTCCAACTTATAATCAAATATTCCAACTCACAATTCATTAGGATAAAATGTGACAGTTTTGTGTTCAACGTTTCAGGCAAATGACGATGAATCTTGAAAATTCGAGACATGGGTTTTGTGTAGAACAAAACAAATAAGTTTTCCAATTTAGAATTTTTCCAAATTCTTCCAATTGCAATACCAGATTCAACTTGTTCCAATTGAATCACGGTGGAGAGATATTTCAGATTTGATCTCATTGATCAATTTGTTTTGGACAATCCAAATTTGTAATGGAAATCAGTTTGAAATCATTTTAGTTGTAATTTCTCTTTTCTCTCTATGTATTTAAATGAAAACATCAATCAAAAAGGGGGAGGGGAGAGAATGAACAATTGTTGAATTGGAGGTAAAGCTAAGAACTTCAATATTATGTAATTATTTCTCTCATATGTTTTAATGAAGGAAGTTATCTACTGAGTTCTACATCTGTTATTTGTAATATGATTTAAGTTATTTCTCCAGCCGAAACTGAGTCTTGGGTAGTTTGGCCCATTACCTTAGACAAGGTGCTCCCTTGAGCATCTAAAGAAGTTTAGTTATGTGTTTGTTCCTTCGAATTTCAATTCTTATTACTGAAAATAAATTTCCTTTTTAATCAAGTAATTTGTTAGTTGTTTCGTTTTTTAGATTTGTTGTTTCCTCCAATTTCTAGATCTCATTTAATTGACTTCTCTAGATTAACATTTGAATTATGCTGGGTGAAATAGGTTAAATTTCCAATTCAGCAAGGTATGGTTTAATTCGGTATTGATTTAATTCATTTGATTATCATAATTCTTTTCTTGCCATTTACTTTATGCTTTTTAATTTAGTATTGTTTTTCAAGTCTTACATTTTATTTCTTGTCAAATGAGCTTGATAGTGTAGAACATAATCATGTAGAATCGGTATTGATTTAATTCATTTGATTATCATAATTCTTTTCTTGCCATTTACTTTATGCTTTTTAATTTAGTATTGTTTTTCAAGTCTTACATTTTATTTCTTGTCAAATGAGCTTGATAGTGTAGAACATAATCATGTAGAACCAGTGTTAGTTGCTGGTATTTGCTTGCATATATTTTTCTGATTTCCTTGAAATAAAAAGACACTCTTCAGGTTGATAATTAATGTCTAGGTAATTAGTTATGTTTTTATTAAGTAATTAATTTTCCCCAACAACAAACAAAGAGAAACATTAGGGGATAGGCAAGAGTAGGAATATGAAATCAGATACACCTCATTGGATCGCCCTTAGCATTAAGATCTATATTAATTCTCTTTCTCCAAAAAGAGACCCATACACTACTTGGGAATGGAAATGGATGACTTTTTATTTGATAGGATGTAGCATGTATTTGTTGCTACAACGTGTATTTGACATGTATAATTAAAAATTACATGTCATAAATTACTATTATTCAAATATCTAACCTATCAATTTGACACTTCAATTTTTAAGGGGCATTTCATAATTTCTAATACTCATTTGCATCTGCATTTATGTTCCTATGATGTGGCTGTGGTAGTGTGAATCTCCTATAAGCTTTAGTTACATGAGCTATTTAATTATAATAATGATATCTCAAGAGTTAAAGACTCGAAGCTGAGTCACGCTCTTATTGTTGTTCCTGTGTTGATTTTCTAATTGAACCAACTTTATTGAAGTTGAAGGTTTTTCGGCTTTGCTTTGTTTCCAATTTGAAGAGGGGACTCATTAGAAGTAAGTATGGCCTCCATGTTCACTAAAACCTTGCCTACGTGCTTTCTTGATCTGCACTTTTTATTTTTTTTGCAAATGTTGTGAAATAGTAATCGAGGACGTAAATAGAGAGGTATGAACTTGTTATTTGTATCTTTGTGATTTATGTGTCGATTCACTACATTTTGAAATTTTGACAAACCAATATATCATAGCTAACAAAATTCATCCCTTCAAGGATAGATTTTAAAAATATCATATATTACCATCTCAAAAGTTATGAATGGAGATGTTTGGTCTCCATAGTTATGACTTCTAATGATTGTTGAGAGGCAGGAAGTGCGGCGCACACCTCCACTAGAAAATCTAGATGGACGATGGGGTGCACCGCCAATCCAAGTTGAAGTGGAGAGACAATAGTAGTAGGATGTGTGTGAGATTTGAATGCTTGACATGCTCATCGTTGCCAAAAAAAAGGTGTGTTTTTCCAGGTAAGCTACTATCATTTTCTTTTACTTTTCATCTATATTACGCATGGAAATTTTGGAAACTTGGACTAGAAAATGGGATTTACATAGGTAATTTAATGGTTGTTGAGAATATTGTATCATTTTGTAGTTAATGCTAATTGCTGTGAATATTTTGTTGAGTTTAGAGGTTAATTCCACAACCCGTTATGAGGGTGATGTGCTCAATGTGGAGTTGACAAGTGTTTGTCTTAAATTAAAAATAAGATATTGTCTAAATAGAAAAGCAATGTATATTATAATAAAAAGAAACTGCGATTATGATATGCATGTTTAGTTAGTTGTTCATATGACAATATAATTTCATGTAAAGTAAGTAAAAGTAAAAAAAATGTGTGAAAAAAATATTTAAACCTTATATTTTTCAAAATTATTTCAACAACAGATTTAAATAAACTATTTGAAGATCTATATTAACTAATTTATGTCTAATATCAACTTCATATATATCTATATATAGATAAAAAAAAAATGTTAAAAGCAAATATTTTTGTGTTATATATAATAAATTGAATAGTTAAAAATATATTTATAACAAAAAATCATTTTAATGTTTGCTTATAAAATGTCTTGATCACATGATATGTAAAATATTTGAATATCAACTATGTCTATACTATTAGAATTAATGGAGAAAGTATTTTCTACATTTGGTTGTTTGTTGTTGTAGGATAGGATCCAGACCCTCGGATTAAGTCTAAGATCCTATTATTTAAGAAGTGGTTCAAACTACCTTATTTATGTGCTAGTTTATATGTAACAAACCTTTGTGCAAATAAATGTAGAGCATTCTACATCTCTAGGTGCAGTCTCTCACCTAAGAGCTACCTAGTTTATCAATAAATTCAATTTTTTTTTTTTTTTTATCATAGCATTAGAGATTCAAGTTTCAGAGTACTGGCAATCCCTAAGTGGGGAGTTAGTGAAAGATCGTAGCCGAAGACCGCAGATCGAGTGATCTAGTCGTTGCTGTATGCAGATCAAGTAATCTGACTGTTGACTATTGGTGGTTGCAAATTGAGTGATATGGCCATATGTGTGAGCGTTGTCTTTGGTGGCTGCTGAAGTGATTGTTGTTTGGTGAGCACTGAGTTAGCTGGATGTTGCTTGATACATCGGGGCTGCAATCAACGATTGAGCGTGGAGCCTGCTCGGAGGCTGATCCGAGGAGGCGTGTGCTGACTGTGGCTACTATTGAAGGCATCATTATAAATGTACAGTGGTGAGGCATGGTGCAATAGTGTGTGAAATGGATTGCGTGGAGGTGGAGACCGCCCGATGTGTGTTGATGTTCGCGTGAAGGAGTCTGATCTAAGTGACGGAGTTGAAGGAAACGAATCTGAAAAACGTTGTGCCGCGTAGAGTGGCTGTGTCAGTGGAGGCGTGGTGAGGCCCAAAGGCTACAGATCAATGGATTGTTGCGGTTAATCACTGGATTGCTATGGCCATAATGTGCAGAGGAGGCTTGCCTCATGGACGGTTGAAATCGAATGGGCCATTTACAAGGTCTGCTGGTCTTCGGGTTGCTTTGATTCTGGCATACTCTCAGTGCTCGACAAGGAGGTAGATGATGGTGTTGATGTTATTTCGTTGTCTATCAGAGGAAGCATTGTTCCTTATTTTCTAGACAACATTTCCATTGGCATCTTCAGTGCTATGCAAAGGGGGGTGTTTGTTTCTGCATCGGCGGGGAACAACGGCCCCAGGTATGGGACGATGACTAGCATTTCTCCCTGGATAACCATAGTGGCGCTGACATTATGGATCGTAGCTTTCCTACTAACATTGTGTTGGGCATTGCGACGGGAGTATCATGCATGTTGTGTGAATGTATAGCTGAAAGGGAGTCTGCAGCATGAGAAGCCTGTGTGCTGTGTGCTTCAGGTTGGAATTAGCCGCCGAATTGATAGATCATAATTGTTGGTGGACCTGAGAACATATCAGCGAAGGTGTGTAGATCCGTTGTGGTGTCATTGATCCATCCTACTTTCATATTCAGCTTGTTGGCTATCAGGCGAGAAGAGGAGCGAACGAGCTGAACTGTGGCTGCTGGTGGTCGTGGAGCAGCATATGAGGTGTGCTGGGTGCTAAATGTGTGAAAGAGCACACAGGGTGCATCGTTTGAAGGGCCGATTTATGGTGGCTGAGTGGTGAAGGTATTCAGCCAGAATGAACCAAGTAACATTGGTGCAATTCCTTCTTTTGTTTGATGTGCCTGCGTGGTGAGGTAATACATCTACCATGGAGATTCGGTGGAAATTTCTTTGTGATCGAAGCCGAACTCCATCTCCGCAGCAGATCTCTACATTTTTTATCGTAAGAAGCGGGAGCTGATGTCGAGACCTTGTGGTTCAGGGCGAGGTCATGCCATTGCTTCATTATCTGCACAATCTACCAGATTTTGTTATTCTGTTTATTTATTTATTTTTATTTTTTTTATACTGTTCATTTCCGATCCACTCGCGATAGAATCCATCAGGGGTTATTGCTGCACTTCCCTAGGGATCGAATGAAATCTCAATTTGATCTTATTTCCGCGTTCTCATTCTCTTGTCAAGTGCTCTATCTGAAGCTTTAACTAGAATTTCATTCGATTGCATGATTTACTGGCGGCGATACAAAGAACTGAGAATTGATACCTGAACATTGACAGAGTCAAGTTTAGAATTTGATGGAGATACAAGCCAACGTCTGCTTCAGGTGTAGTTGACAGCGTATGAAGAATGTGTTTTGCATGAGAGTGTTTCTAAGGAGGGGTACAGGGTTTCGTATATATACATGGTGTCATTTCCTTATTTGCGATTCTTCGAATCACATTGCCAACATGCATAACAATGGTGTTTGCAAGACTTTGAACTTGTGCTTGATGCTTGAGATTCAAAGCTAGACTCAGGCCCTTGTAAATCTTGCCATAGGTATTTCAGTTTAATATCATTGGTCTTTGTATAGTTTAAGTGTTTCAACACTTTGGAGAGGTTGAATGTTGCTGAGAAAGTCTCATGGAGAAGAAAATTTGACATTGTTGGCTCAGAGACATATCTATATCTCTGTGGATAGCGAGCTTTGAAGATTAGAGTTAAGAAGTTGGGGGAGAAAATAGAAGGAGAAATGGGTCAACAAAGGAGACTGAAAGAGTCTCGAAGGATACTAAGGAGAAAGCATCAAAAGATAGTTGAGATATATTGTTTTGCTGAATTTAGTGAAGAGTTTCCAGTCTAGGTTGATGGACTTATAGTTAATCAAGTCAAGGATCATGATGCAAATATAGAATTTGATGAAATCGTTAAGAGGTTAGTGCAGAATCTACCCTCTTTTTCAGGTATTAATTATGAAAGATGGACAACTGAAATGAAAACAAAGTTATCGAAGGTAAATTTATCAAATTATTTTAAAGATGCTATCAATTTAAACTATGATAATGGAGATGCATCAACATTAAGTCTTATAACATCTGCATTAGATGAAAACATCATGTTCAACATACTACATGAATATGGTAAGATTCATAATGCAAAAGTTTTGTAGGATATTTTAGAAAAAGTACAATTTAAATGAGGGCAAAGATGATGAAAGTATTGCTCTTGAAAATAATGATTGTGTTTTCAATCCCATAACTAATTGTGAAACTAAACATGTCAACATTGAATATGCAATGATGGGTGATGAATATGTGCCTGTAATTGACATTAAAACATGTGATGATGAAGATACAACCATTATTGTAGAATTTGAATTTTTTTTATGAAGAAAGCTTCCTTGATGCAGAGACCTATGAAGTCAAATTTGATGAGATCTATGTATCTCATGAAGAGTGGATCAATCTGATGCATGAAAAGCATCTTATTGATGATTTGTTGTTCAGTGACAAGAAAATCTTATCTGCATATACAAATCAAATGCAGGGCAACATGTTTGTAACAACAGAATTGAGTAAATAGGTTGAAGGCATGAATCAACAAACTATGTCAGCCGAGAGATATGGAGAAATGAAAGCTCTCTTGAAGGAGCACGAAGACAAGAGCCAATATGGTCCTCTTTATGAATCTAACATTGTTTTTAAGTGTGCAGATATGGCATTCTAGAAGAAACAATTGAAAAGTCCCAATAACCTACAACATTGAATGTTAGCCTATAATCGAGGTCAAGAAAGAGGAGGTTAAGAGTTCAAGCATTCCGCCTTTGGGGAAGAAAACGTAAAAAGGAGGATAAGCTCCATCACTACCTTATGGCAAGAAAAGTGAATATGAAACTTCACCAATGAATGAACAAGCATGGACTCTCAAGCAAAAGACAAAAATGAAAGCTCAGTTACCAATCTTTTTATGTACTATTGTAAGCCTAGCTTAGATTTTTTATGTACTATTGTAAGCCTAGCTTAGACTAGACTAGCAGGCATATGCTATTTTTTCCAAGCACTCTTTCTCCATTAAGGGGGAGCATTAGAATTAGTGGAGAAAGTTAGTCTTTTCTACATTTGGTTGTTTGTTGTTGTAGGATAGGATTGAGACCCTTTGATTAGGTCTAAGATCCTATTATTTAAGGACTGGTTTAAACTACCGTGTGTATGTGCTAGTTTATATGTAACAAGCCTTTGTGTGAATGAATGTAGAGCATTCTTCTTGTGCAGAATGTGCTAGTTTATATGTAACAAGCCTTTGTGTGAATGAATGTAGAGTGTTCTACTTGTGGTAGTCTACAGGTGCAATGTCTCCCGTGAGGGCTGCCCACTTTATCAATAAATTTGATTCTTCATTTTTTTATCATATACTATATATTGTTTTAAAAGATTATGTATATATATCATATAATAATCTATTGACAAAAACAAGTTTTTATGGTTAAAACTTGGTCTTAGAATTGTACTAGTCATTTTTTAGGTATATGTTTTTTTTAGAAATCCAATAAATATTTTTTGGAATTACAAGTTTAAGTTATGTACTCTATATAGCATACAAAAAAGTGTTTTAAAAAATGAAAAATTACACATTGTATTTTGTACTTTAAAAGAAAACAGAATTTTACTAGTCATTTTTTAGATATATGTTTTTTGTTGTTGTAGAAATCCAATAATTATTTTTTGGAATTACAAGTTTAAGTTATGTTCTCTATATAGCATTCAAAAAAGTGTTTTAAAAAATGAAAAATTACAGATTGTATTTTGTACTTTAAAATAAATGAGATCCCTAGTTATCCTTGATTAAGATGAATCTATAGTGGTATTTAAATGACATTTCATTTTGGTGATACAAGTAAAAGTGAAATAATTTTATAGTTTTGTTTGATTGTAGTGTTGTTTATTGAAGTCAAGCTTTTTGTAATTAATTTTTAGAAAAAACTCAATTATATATGTTCATTCATCTTAATAAATTTAATTAATATTTAATGGAAATTAAATTTCATATAAATTTTGTGATTTTTTTTTTTTTTTGGAAAAAAACTCTTTATTATACATGAAATGATTTATATATTAGGGGGAAGCATACATCAAATTAATTTGGTTTTCTAAAACTAATAAAACTTAAAATATTAAAAATAAATTAAAAAATTAAATCACAAATTTGAATTGTTATATTTAAATTAATTCTAATAAATTTTAATTATTATTTATAAATATATTCTAAAATTATTAAAAAAATTAAAACATTAAATCATAAATTTGAATTTGTTAATATTTAAATTAATTCTAGTAAATTTTAATTATTTATTATAAATATATAGATTTAGTCGAGTAGATTCAAGATAAAGCAATCCTCCCTTTGGCCGAGCAAAGATTAAATTCTCTTTATGACATCGAATCGTTCGCTGAGAATGACCGAATCGTTCTCTAAGGATGGCCTGATATATTCTAAGTGGAATTTGTTTTTAGAGATTGTCTATCAATTACCACCCAATTTAATTAGTCACTTATACTTCATTCGGAAGGAAAATTTTTGGCAACTTTGGAAATTTTCAAGATCAAGGCTGTGGTGAATCCCTAAACAATATGAATATTTTTCACTTAATCACAATTATGATATATTAAATATTGAATGTTGTCTGTAAGTTGCAATATGGCAAAAGAAAAAAATTTGGCAACCATGCATCTGCATGAAACTTAAAATGACATGCAAAAAAATAATTGTAATTTGGCAACCATTTATCTGCATGAAACTTAAAATGACAGGCAAAAAAAATAATTGTCATCAATTTTTGACTTGATATGCGAAACAAACTTGAAATTCCAAGACGGAGAGATGGCATGCATGTTTCCTCCATTCAGTATATGGAGTATTGGTGTCCTCACCAACCCCCTTTTTTTAATACTTCCCTTCCCAGCCACCCTCATGCCTTCTTGAGCAATTCCCTTCTTACCCCTGATGGGAATTTCCATTTTAATTGTGGTATTGAGACCAATATCCTTTAAATCATAGTTTTGAATCATTGAAATTGTAATTTGAAGTTATTATCATTTTCAGTGCACTAAGAGATTTATTACCATTTTCACTTTGGGATTTAGACCAACATTAGAAAGAAGTCCGTAAACTAAACATTCTAGTGAATGTCGAATTCAATTCAAGGTATTTTAAACTCAAGCAATCTTCTCGTCGGAGAACGTTAAAACTCTACTGGCAATGAAGAACAACATGAACTTGAGTTAGTCAAATATCCAACACATCGGGTTTAAGGACATTTTACAAATGTGTGCAAATATCCAACCCCATTGGGTTTAAGGACATTTTACAAATGTATGGCTGATGATCGCACAGATGATTCAAATACTGATTTCCACTGTCAGCCTTTTTGAAAAAAATAATGGCCTTAGACGAAATTGTCGCCTGCCCAAATTATTTTAATAAAAGAAAAAGATGATTTTAATGAAAACGATGAGGATTCAGATCACTGCAGCGAAACGATAATTTTAATGAAAGAAACGATGAAGCTCCAGATCGATGCAGTGGAGACGACAACAATGTGACTGGCGACGAAGGTACAAATCGTGTCGTGAACGTGAAGACAGAATTTGTCTACACTTTTAATCTGCGGTGACCAAAGGATCGGTGGAGATTGAATTTGGAACATCTGCATTGAAACGATGCTTCTGGCAACAAAATTACCATGTACGCATTTGTATATCAGTGGATGCGTCATTTAATGGCTTCCGTTTCAGAGCTTTTGTCAGTGAATGCGTCATTCAATGGCTTCCGTTTCAGAGCTTTTGTCCACTGTGCAGATAGAAAATGCCCATTTACTGTTCAAGCTGCACGGATGATCGAGACCCTGAAGAGTGAAAGCGGTGGTCGTTTTCTGTATCTCGTACTGTGATTAATTCATATCCCGCAATGCCATTAGTGAGAAGAAATAGTGATAATCTCAACCAGTGACAAAAACATAAGAGCGAATGGCAATATAAAAACATCCATCCCGTATACGTAATTAAATTTTATGATTTAATGTTTAGGTCAAGAATACGCGAAGAGGAATTAATTTTTTTTTCCCAGCAAGAAAAAAAGCTAATATATTGCGTTATGAAAAATATACATAGAAATGTTAAACATACTATATATGATGGAGATATACAAGTAGGACCTGTATATCTAAATACTATATGTGAATTGTGGAAACCAGAAACATATGAAAACCGATTGATTGCTCAACATCTTTAGAGCATAGCTTTGATACGAGGGTACTGTTAAACAACATACATGATAATGCAAACTAACGGCACAGGGCATCCAGGATAAAATGCAAAAGAAAGGTCGTAGGAACATACCAGACTTGTGGACAATGAAAGAAAGAGTCATATACCCGGCATTTGAAAATCCAAATTTGATAGGAAGTGGTATCTGTTGGATACCTATACCAATAGGTTTCATATTTCATGATTGATGATCAAAGGTCCAAATATGCTCTGCTTTGAATGCAAAGATCCCATATTTCCACAAGGAGACAAAGTGTGTCTAAATCTTGGTAGGGACTCAATTTTGATGGATGATCCAACAGTGTAAACTGGATCATGCCATGTTTTCAATTTTCATGTTGTAGAAAAGAGAAAGAAATATGTCCAAACTGTTTAATCTTGGCAGATCAGTAGCTAGGTAGAGAAGCTGAGGCTCCCAACTGTTTAAACTGGGGCCTGGAAGGAATAAGGGTAGCCTTAAATAGGAAATGAGAGCAAAAAGCCAATGTAAAAGAAAAGGCATTTAAAAGGGTTTGCTAGCCTAAATGCACCCTACAAGAAGAAATGAAAATGTTAGGCAAAATAGTTGGGTAGGTAGATGGGGTTGCAGAAGTAGAGCCTCTTTCAAGACCAAAGTTGCTAAACATCCACAGCAAAATCAACACACTGGAGCATGACTAACTTCCCTGTTTTCATTTCTATATCACTCATTACTAACACCCTTTCCCAAGCAGTACAGAGCACAAAAGTTTATGTCTTTGTCATGTTCTTATGGCCTTAAAAGCCACATTTCTTGTGTAAAAAGTCTTTTCATTTTGATCTACCATTTACACTAAGTTGCTTTCAAAAGGACTTGAGTGTACTGATCCTCATCCATATTTTACCCCCACTTTAACAGCTAATCCTACTATGTAATTCCCCTATCTCACCCTTCCCTATTAATATTAACACCATGGTGTATAAACCCCAAATTTTCTATAAATATCCCTCCCCTGGCATTATAGCCATATGTTCTGTTTAAAAGGGAATCAAAATGACACCTGGTCACTTTGATGAACCTCCCAGGTCACCCCCTCTCATTCCATGTCATTTTGTTCATTTGACCCTCATTTGCAAAGAAAAAATCCCAATAAAACCCCTCCTACCCATAACCCTTTTGAAAAAAAAAGATGACACAAGGTTCCCCGCCCTAAAAAACCCTTTTTTCCCCTTCTCCGCCCTAAGACCCATTGTCTAAAGTTGAAAAAATCAAATTTTAATTAAAGTCGCGCGGGAAAATAAACCCATAAAACCCAAAAGACTATAGTTTTACCCCCCCCCGCGCCTTTATTAAAATAAATGTCAAATCAAAGGGCGGGTCCCCACTGCACAAACTCGCCGGCATGTCCCGATCGCCGCCAGCCGTCAGATCTCCCGCCCCGCCATCCAACGGTGGGCGGTCGATCCGCCTACGAACCTGCCCGACCTTTTGCGTCCGGGGGATGGGCGGTATTGCCGCCGTACCCCTGCCACGCGTCAGGCGCGGGATGTGTTCGCTGCCCCCCCCCTCCAAACCACTTACCGCCTGAGGGCCTGTCGAGGAAACCATTTACCGCCCTTCCCCTCACGCTGACGTCACGCCTCCGTCAGCGTGACATCACCCCACTTTTTGACCGCTGCCGTGCTTCCTCCTCACCTGGCCCCACGCATTGCTCTGACTACCCCGCCACCATGGCCATGCCACCTAGGCATACATGCCACCTTGGCATCCACATCACCTGCCACGTCGTCTCCTCCGTACTTGGGCCCATCATGACGTCAGCATGACGTCACCACAAAAAAGCACCAATTCGCCCGAAATGCATAAAAAGGGGTAAAAACCGTTGTTTTTTAACATTTTCTGCCGAACAACCTCGAGCTCAGCTAAAGGCGAATTTGATTTCCAACGGTCAAAAAGCAAAAGTCATCCGATACAACTGTTGCTCCCTCCATTGTCGACTCAACCAGACACAATCCAACCACTTCGACCGCTGCAACTGCCCATACGCCATTCAAACAGGTATTTCGCCGCAGGCACCCTCTTGCCCTCTCATTCTCCATGTAAATCCTGCTTCCTGCTTAAATACTATTGTAATTCAAGAAACCATATGGTTGAAATTCACCCGTGAAGCTGCCAGTGAGACCTCTATAACCCCTACACAAAAAAACTTCCAGGGAAACCCGCGACCAGCTGAAAACTCTGCCTAAATTTTCCACAAAAGGGCAGCTACAAAGCCCAGCCACAAGCTAGAAGCACTGCATTGCATCCTCCTTCACCTCTGATAAGAAAAACCTCTGCAATTGACCAGCTATCCAGCTAAAAACACTCTGCTGTATTAAAAAAGAGTGCCCCACAGAGTAGTTAAGCCTGTGACAGCCCTTAGACTTCCAAAACTGCTCACTGCAGACAGAGAGCAATAGACCCCTTCACACCAAGCTTGAGACATAGTGAAAGCTACCAGCAAAGATCAAAACAATGGCAGCTTCAGCTGCTCTGGATGCTTTACCCATTAATCCACCCAACAGAGAGCTAGAAGCTATACCTTTGGTGGATGATGATGCTCTCATCACAGATTTTGTGGCACAAAGAAACCATTTGCAGACATATTGTCAATTGAGGAACACTCACTTAGACGGCAGTGACCTGTATGGGGTCTGGCAGTCCAATCTGCCCACTTACTTTCTGCCTTCTGTCAATACCTTCCCAGAAATCATCCATCTGTGTGCAGATAACTATGACCAGAAGCTCAGGGCTGTGAGGTCTCCATCTGGGAGCATCCTCTTCTACATAACCCCAGACTCCATCAACCAGATGCTCAATTACAAACAGACCCAGCTGCTGTACCCTTTCTCCTTGGACTTTTTGCTAGATGTGGGCTCCAGACTTTCGGATTCAGACATTGAAGCCATAGCCAGGAAATTCATGAAGGCAGACTGCCAGCCCTTTGGAACACCCCCTTTCTCATATAAAGATTTCAATGAAGTGGGCAAGCTATTGGTAGACATGGTGACCTCTGTGCTGGGGTTCACCACAAATGAACATGTTGATATAACTGTACTGGTCATGTTGTCTGCATACAGCCTTATGAAGCCCCCTGCTATCAAATACAACTATGCCAAGTACATTGCCATCAAGATTCATGATCAGTTGACAAGACTGGACAGGGAGGCAATATTCAAATATTCTTCATACATTTACCATTTATTCCTATACTATCAAACAGACAGCTTCCAATGCTCAATCAAGAAGCTAGACTCACAAGGGGAAAGGAGGTCTGTGATCTTCTGGTCTTCAGTCTTCCACCAGGTCCAGGATTCCCCTTACTCATACTGTGAGTTTATTGATCAATTTGTATATCCAGTCATCTACCTGCTAAAGAGGACTCCCCCTACAAGACTATCCAAGGATATGCAGAAGATTTTGCAGCTATCCAGAAGCTACAAAATTGGTGACTGGTACTTATACCAAAACCACTCTGTCATCAGAATCTATGGCTTTGAGCTCTGTCCATACAGACTCCCAAAGTACGTTCCTATGAGGTTATTTGCTCTGGAGTACTATAGGCAACTGATAAACTCAGACCTAACACACTTTCACAGTGCCAAGAAGAAGGCCAACCTGAAATTCAGGGATCACCTAGGCCCATTCACAATGAACAAAAAGGATGGTTGGCAGGAAGCTGACCAAATACTAGGACAGCAACTCAAACTCAAGAAGAGTTTCTGGTGGGTCCCTTATGACCCTGAAGGTTTCATAAGTGCAAGAAGAGTCAAATACAGGCTGCAAGCCTATAAACACACCCCCCTCTCTCAAGTACAACAGTTTGCTAATCAGGATGAATGGGTGCCTGGATCAATAGTAGAAGAATTGACTCAGGAAGAATTAATGGAGCAAAATGTAAAAGACCTGGAAAAAACTCTTGACTTGGACTCTTGTCAACAGGTTTTCAAGCAAACAATCCAGACAGAAGAAGGCACCTCTACTGCACAGACAGCACAGGACATCCAGCAAGCTCCAGCAACAACTGCCAAAGGAAAGGAGAAGATGGATGAGCATCAAGAGACAGAAACAGGGCAGCCTAGTGCCTCAAAAGACCAGCAAACAACACAGGCTCCTCCCCTGCAAACTGAACAAATCCAAAACCCAGTATTGCAGACCCCTCTGAATAATGAGAGAGGGAAGAAAAGGGACAGAGAAGAAATAACACCTCCTACAGGGTCATTGCAGCAACCAGAGGCCAAAAGGCCAAGGACAGACCCTGAAGCTGAAGGAGACATAAGTGAAGAGCTGGAAGAAAGCCAAAACAGGGAAAGGCAAGCAAGCCATCAGACGGCCACCAGCTCTGTCCAGATAGAACAGCCTCAGCAGCACACCGTGGAGGTATCTTCCTCCAGACAGCAGGGCCAGAAGCCGGCCATGGTCAAAGAGGGTTTCATGGAGATCAAAGCTCAGAATGAATTACTAAGAGTGCAGCTATATGAGGAATTCCTCAATACAACTCCAGCCAAGAAACAAAGATTGATGGCTGCCTTTGACTTCAAGGAAGAAAAGATGATATTCACTCATCTGAAACCCAGAGTTCCACACCCAAAGACCCCAGCTGACTACTACAAGACTAATCTAGAGGTCTTTGCCAAAGACATACACCCCATGGACCAAATTGAGCTGCACAAGCAAACCGGGGAAATGGTGTATGCAACACTTGCTGATAGGGCAATGCTGGCCCATCAGCTAAAAGAATCACTGAAACACACCAATAGACAGCTTGATTTGGAGAGGCTGTCCTCCTTCGCCAAAGATAACAGAATAAAAACTTTGGAGGATATAATTGTTGATCTTGGGCATGACCCAAAAGATCCAAAGGGAGCCAAGGCCCTTATAAAGAAAAAGGAGGATGACATAGCTGCATTGAGGAGGCAGGCAAAATTGCCTCCTACTATCCATCCCGACACAGCAGAGCTTGCCCAAGAAAAACAGGTGGATAAAGCTATGGAATTACTCCTGGTCATGAACTAGAGGATAGTGGAGATGGAGGCAGAATTGGAGAAAGCCATGCAGGATAAACAAGGGGAAACTGCCTCCCAGCCACCACAGACCTCCACAAACCTCCAATCTGCCCCTCCAACTCAAATAACAACAGCTCCTCCCACTGCTCCAGCACCTACCACTGCTACATCAGCAACTGGAGCAACTGTGGAAGCCACAGCAGTAGCAGAATCCAGCCTAAGCATGGAAAAAATGATGAAGGCTGTCAAAGAGCTGGAGGGCCAAGTCACAGAAATAAACGCTGCCAAGGAGAAACTGGCCAAGCTAGAAGCCAGTTATGACAAGTCAAAAATGACTGTGGCAGAAAAGCAGAGAGAAGTAAAGGCCTTGGAGGCCAAAATAAAGACTCTAGAGAAAGAGTTGATGCTGGGCAACACCCTAGCAGAAATAAAAAGGATTGTCTGGGCCAAGATTTGCAAATCTATGCAAGATCAATGGAGGTCCATTCAATCCATTTTTGAGCAGGTAGAGCTGATAGAAATAGCTCACACAGAGATTCAGAGAGCCAGGGCAGCCCTGGGAATAATGCCTGCGCAGGCAACTAAGATGATCCACTTCCTTAATAACCGCACTAGGGAGGAACTGGCCGATTTACAAATATCCAGCAGGACGGAGGCAATCCTCACTGCCAAAAAGGTGCTAACATTAAGAAATTTCACCCAGACACTAGAGAGGAAGTGCCAAGAGATGAAAGAAGAAATAGATGAGTTCAGAGCCAAAATGGCTATTTTGCAGGACAAAGGTCTTCCAAGTCTGGTGACTGGTACAGGACAGCTGCTGCCCTATAAGAATTATATGACAAGGGTAGATAACTATGTAGAAAACCAGATCACAGCCTCCAGCAGCTCCACAGAAGAAACAAGACCCCCATCTGGGCAAACCCTTTATGATAAGCTGGAGAATTTATTTTTCATAGAACATGAGATTAATCATCTGTTTGAGGTGCCTCCCAATTTTTATAGACTTACAGAGGCAGATGAGACAGTGGTAAAAATGAGGAGACATCAGTTGCCCCCGGCTGATTGGTGGCAAGCAATGTTAGAAATTTTGCCCAGATAAATCCGCATTGTTTGTTTACCTTTTTTGGAACAGGTCAGCAGAACAGATCAGCAGAATAGGTCAGCAGAACAGGCCAGCACACAGGTACAGCAAGCAGCTTATAGGTGACTCAGCAATCCACTCAGAATATCAAGCCAAAGAACGCAGCATTTAAAGCACTGTTATCACCTACTTTTTGCAGCCAAAAGTCAAATCTGTCTGACAAAGGAATGTCGGCTATCTCAACCTTTAGGGTTACATTTATGTATCATTTACTTTTTTGTAAGAGAGTTGGTGGTGCAATTTATTTCACCATAACTCTCCACTAAGATATTTTCATACCCTATTTTGGTATAAATATCCGCTCAAATAACGCACTGAGGGTCGGTTGTAAGAGTATTCTTTCTGAAAAACTCTGTTGTATACTGAGGACTTTTGTTAATAAAATTGTTGATGGAGATTGCCGGTGTCAATACTGTCTGAGATGGACATGTAGAAGCTCTGTGTTTGTTGCAGAATTCCTGTGTCATTTGCTAAACCAATAAGTTTCTTCTAACTGTGTATGTGTTTCTTGTTATTTCCATAATTTCATGTTTCCATAATCTCGGTAAATAGAGAAAAAGAATAGCCTAGGATTTGGTCTGAACACCCTATGCTCAATCTCTATTTTCTAAATATGTTTTCTGTTGGGTTAGACATAGATATGAATTCTTAACTGCTCATATTTCAGCTTATCCTAACATGGTGAATACTGTTTAAGAATTCTTAACTGCTCTCAAGCATTATTTCCATGTTTTCTTCATTAGCATAGTGAAAGATTCTTAATTGCCTATCACTTACTAATGTTCCACCATCCCATCAACAAATCTGATATATTATTTTCACACATGCCTAACTTGCTCTGCAGCAACACTTTGTCTTCACATATCCATATCCTAAAGCACAAATATCTCAACTCCATTGCCCAATGGAACAAACTGTCCAGTAATTCTGAATTTCAGTTCTAAAGAGAATCATCAACCCACCAAAATCAAATAAAACAGTCATCAAACAAAGCTAAAACCATACAGAGAGAGCCCTCTCTGGTTGCAGGTAGACTAGGACCTGCAGCTAAAAGATTGGTCAGTGGTTACCTCGGCTGCTATTCCCTTGGGAGTCAAAGGGAACAACCTGAGTGATAACACCAGTAAGGAAGAAAAATGGCGACATCAGAATTTGTATCGATTTCAGAAATCTTAACAAAGCAAGCCAAAATGATAACTTCCCTTTACCCACCATGGAGCAGACACTCCACTCGGTAGCTAGTTCTAAATTAATGCCCTTCTTAGATGGTTTTTCAGGGTATAATCAAATTTTGGTCCACCCTGATGACAAACTTAAGACTACCTTTAGAACTAAGTGGGGAACTTATGCCTACCAAAAAATGCCTTTCGGATTAATCAATGCTGGAGCTACATTCCAAAGAGCGATGGACATAGCATTCAAAGGATTGATCAAGAAATCAATAGTTGTCTATTTAGATGATATTACTATATTTTCCAAGAAAAGATCAAATCATTTACATGATCTCATACAAAACTTTGAATGCGGCAGAAGGTATGGTATCTCACTCAATCCAAAGAAGTCCTTTTTTTCTCTTAATCAAGGTAAGATCTTAGGCTTCATTGTTTCAAAGGATGGTATTTATATTGACCCAGATAGAATCAAAGAGATTTCTGATATTCCATTCCCTCATAATAAAAAATCCATGTAGTCATTTTTAGGTCAAATTAACTTTGTAAAAAGATTTGTTCTAGATTTTTCCGAGATTGTTTTGCCATTATAGGCCATGATCAAGAAAATTCAGTGTTTAAATGGGGGCTTATAGGAAAAGAGGCATTTGATTCCATCAAACAATCAATCATAAATGCCCCTGCTTTAAGCACTCCTAATTTTTCAAATGATTTCATGCTATACACCCTTGCATCTAACTCATCTTATGCAGCAATGATGACACAAATTAACGATCAAAACTTGGAAGCACCAATCTCGTTTTATAACTCAAACCTTCAAGGTGCTGAGCTTAATTACTCGGAAGTTGAAAAACAAGCCTTTGTTGTGTACAAAACCATTAAACACCATAGATCCTTTCTCTTAAAAGCTCATACAAAAGTTATAGTCCCTTTTTCGGCAGTAAGACAATTACTAGTTCAAAGGGAATGAGGAGAAAAGAGAGTAAATTGGATCACAGCATTACCAGAATATGACCTGGAAATCAAGCAGATAAGTATCACTAATCCTGAATCTGAATACGTAGATCTAATTTTCTATTTGAAAAATGGATATGCTCCTTCTAATATTTCCTATAAAAAAAAATGTGCCATAAGATTGAAAGCAAAAAACTTCATAATTGTAGATTATGTATTATTTAGACGAAATTATGATTTAATTTTGTTAAAATGCTTAGAAAAACCTGAAGTGCAAAAGGTCTTGCAGGAGCTACATAATGGACCAGCAAGAGGACATTTTGGAGCTGATACAACAGCTCACAAAATCATTCATGTTGGATATTACTGGCCCACCCTATTCAAAGATACTCATGAATATGTAAGGAAATTCCAAAGTTGTCAAACCACTAGTGGAAGACAAAGGAAGCCAGCTTTCTCTTTACAACCAGTCAACATTGAACAACCTTTTCAACAATGGGGATTGGACATCATTGGAGAAATCACTCCATATTCATCCAAATAGCATAGGTATATCCTTACAGCTACTGATTGCTTTACTAAGTGGGTTGAAGCAATTCCTTTGAAGATAGCAAACTCTGAGGCAATCATTGAATTCATAGATCAGTTCATTATTACTAGGTTTGGTGTCCCAAACGCTCTTATTTTTGATAATGCATCTTATTTCTCTAGAAATTATATATTTGATTTTTCCATCAAAAGGGGATTCAAATTGAAGTATTCTACGAACTACTACCCTCAGGGTAATGGTTTAGCAGAATCCACTAATAAAAATCTTATCAAAATCATTAAGAGAACTATCAAGCAGAATCATAAAAACTAGCATAAATCTTTGATATTTGCACTACGGGCTGACCGAATAACACAGAAGGCCTCCACAGGCACTTCTCCATTTAATCTAGTGTATGGAAAGGAAGTTGTTATACCAGCAAACTTAGTACTTCCATCACTTGCTCTAGTGTAGTTTATTAAAGAGAATCCCTCATCTTCTATTCAACTTAGACACGATCAAATCCTGAAATTAGAAGAAGAGAGGGAGAAAGCTCGAATTACACATGTAAAACATCATAAGATTATTAAGTCATCTTTCGATGTAACTTCAACCGGTTCAAAACATTTACAAGTTGGTGATCTAGTTTTGAAGTGGGACGAAGCCCGTGAGGATAAAGGAAAACACACTAAGTTTCAGAAAATGTGGCTTGGACCATTCCAAATCAGTGAGAAGATAGGCCCTTCTACATTCATATTGCAAGATCTATCAAGAAAGAGAGATTCTCTTCCTGTTAACGGCCTTATCTTGAAAAAATTCTTCAATTGAGGAGGTAACCCCTTCTCCCTTTGTAAATATTCAATTTTTAGCAAAATTTGGGTGAATAACTTTAAAATCCTAGGAAAGTAAAGTTGTAAAAAGCCTCCCATTGGTCTTTGCTATATTGAAAGAGTTACTCAAAAGAAAATAGTTTTGATATTTACTTTTAAGAAATGGAAGCCTTAAAGGAAAAAAGAAAATCCTAGGAAATTTGGTATAATTAGATTCTAAAAACCCCATTTTATTTTTGTGAAATCTTCTCAAAACTTAGAAGTACTGTAAATCATTTTAATGTTTTAAAAGCCTGAAAACAGTTATCAATAGAAAACAGAGACTGATTCAATCTTAGCATCTTCAACTCTGACCCTGTCATCCATATTCTCATAAGGAGAAAATTGTTCATCCCATCCATCAAAGTTTATAATTACTCAGAGTGTAATTCTAAAATATACTTGATATAAAAATAAGAGGTCTTATTACAAGCCTACTTAACATGATCATAGGGGAATAGTTCAACTGACATTACCAACACTGCATACCAAAACAGGGTAATGGATTATAATTATAAGACAAGGGGTCTCATCACGAGCCAGCTTGTTCAGTTAAATTACAACCAGTGAATGGCATTGTCAACAGCTAGCCACCAAACCAGGACAATGGCTTTTTATCTTACGAAATAAAGAAAAAAGAAAAAAATTGATACAAAAATATGGAAACATATCTTTTGGATTCATTCTTTTTAATTATACTCTGAAATGGATGGAATAATGAATGGTCAAATGGTTAAAAGGTAACCTTGTCGAGAGCATAAATGTTTGCTGGCAGCAGAGGCTCTACCTATGACAAAGGAGTCATTATAAAAGCTAAGTTGGAAAAGTATTTTGTTTTATCATTATCAACCAATTAAGGTTTACTTAAAACTTAGAATGTATTAAATTTTAACAAGAGAAGGAAATAGCAAAAATAGTTAACATTACTTTCAAAATCTATGATTATCTAGTTATATTAGATTGTCTCCATCATTTAAGATTTTCAGATTAAGAAAGTTTAAGTATTATATTACTTTCCCAGAGTTAACTGTTTCTCCTAGTGAATCGCCAATTGTTGTGCTATAGAACAACCCCCCATTTCATATTATTTTTATACAAAATCATAATATGAAATGGGTCCCTTTTAAAAATAAACTTAGATGTCTAAATAAATTGGTATTAACTCATCATAAGAAAATCCCTTATGAAAAGACTTAATGTAAATGAACTATTTTAAAAAGCCTTTTGAATAGAAATAAAGTGTGACTTTAAAACTATTATAAAACTCTTCGTTATTGTGATAAAGTGATTGGAAGATTGCATATCGCAACAACAAAGGAAGCATACGCAAAACACATCTATTCTCTCCGATCCGAAAAGGCAATCGCAATCAGATATCGGGAAAGTCAAATGACAAGGCAAAATGTAATAGAACCCCTTAATTTTTCTGATGTGATAAAGCATATCGCCATTGGCAATAGGAAATAACAAGTCAAAACATGATTAAAGGCACACTCAAATCCTTCGATGAGATAAGGCATATCACAATCGGTAATCGATGAAATCGCATTGACACAGTAATAAGACCCAAATCCATTCCCCGATTGCGATGCATTAATGAGGCGCATATCTCGAGAATGTATTTAAAAGTTTTTGCATGCATTGTATCACCTTTCGGTGATCAGAGATGTTTAAAATAAACATTAAATCCTTTCCTTCCACGTTACCAATTGCCGATTTGTGATTTACTTCTGATTATCCATGAAAGAAATCTAAGCCACACTTGAATGAATCATTCAGCATATAAACAACATGATGGACATTTAAAACCTCCTTTACCACGATCGACTAATGGAAGTGGCTAATCAATGAAGCAGTTAAGGGTAGATCTTTTCATTAGATTTTATCCGCGATGATCTTATTATAATCCATTATCACCTGCTGATCGACGTAACTCTTTTTCATTTTCATATTGGTCTATAGTAGCATTTCTTTGTATCACGGTTTTTCCCATCGCTTGTGTAGAAAACCGTTGAAATAAGAAATTTGAAACAAATGGGAAAGATATCAAAGGAATCTGAAGCAGCAGCTCCTACAGCAGTAGTACAACCAGCCAAGGATCTCGGACCAAGCAAAAAAGGGTTAATCTCAGACACTACGTGCCTCGATCTTGGAAATACTAGCTGGGAGATCATCTACAATCTAATAGAAGCAGAGGTGCCTGAGGAAATATCAAAGGAAGCAACAGCTGACTCAAGTAACAAATCGGAAGCATCCGTCAAAGATTTAGCTTGTTCATATTTACACAAAATAGCAGCAGGATAAAAAATCCTCCCATATACTGACGTAGTGAGATGGGTGGTAGAGGAAATTCCAGTGTCGAATAGAACATTTTTCACGATTGATGGGAGGATATTTGGTTCATTTCAATCTGATGATCTGAGGAAAATGTATCACTTGCCTAAGCCTAAAAAGTGGTACAACAAAGCCTTCCTTGAAAAATTTGCAAATGAAAACGAGACAGAAGCAGCTCCAATTAGGCAGTGGAGACATTTTCCTGAGAAGCACAAGCACTCATCAGGTAAGTACTCCGTGGACTCATTAGCTTCTCCTTGCTGTTATGCCAGAACTATGATGTGTAGAATGTGGGGAATAGATGACTCTTCTAAGTTTACTATTGAAATTGTCCCTCCGATGGAAGTGGCAATCAATGGCTATGTGATGGATTGGGCAAATGTTTTATCTAACAAATTAGCCACAACAATTCTCGAATTCGGATCAAATTCACGTAAAACTACTAGAACCATTCCCCCTTTTTATTACAGTCCTTATATTATGGATACTCTTTGCTTTAACTCTGAATATACGGTACTCAGATGGAGATGGACTCCCCAAGAACCTAAGCCAATCCATATTTATCATCAAATGTTATGGAAGGCTCACTACAAAAATCATTTTTACCAAATTTGCAATGGTTTTATGTTGCCTGTCTACTATGCTATTTTTTATAAGCTTTCCCCCATGATTTCAGAGGAAGCAGGGATCGACTTGACTGCAGTAGGTAATTGGTTCGGAGAAGACAAGTTCACTTATATAAGGCTTTTTGGTAGCCTTACAAAACCCCATGTCCTTCCTCTATATGTGCCCGATAAACTGTTAGCTCAGGAATTGGCCTATCAGATAACAACAAAAGGGACATCCAAAACCCTTAGAAATTCTAAGAAAAAGGTATGGCCTACATTTCCTCTAAGATGTGGTGTTTACACTCTCCATGATTACAAACAAGTAGAAAAGGAGGCAGAAAAAAATACAAATGCTCAATCTTGCAACAATCCCCAACAGACAATATGATCCAAGAAAAGATGCCTATAATGTTCTTGAACAAGCCAAACTTACAAGGTTTGATCATCAAAAGGATGACTTTGATGACCTATTTTCCTTAGCATAATCATTATTTTAGGTAAAAACATTCGCTAGGATCAGGTATCAAGATGAAGGGTTGGAAGTGTTTAATATGCTTAAAGAACAGAGGTTGTAAACTTTGCCTCTAGACTTATTAGCGACCACCCTAGCAATCCAGTCAAGCGAGCCTGAACAACAAACTGGTGACAAATCTCCTGTTGTTAGAAAAGATCCTGAGATAGAAAAAGCACCAAAATAGGAGAAAGAACAGGGAAAAGTCAGTGAACAAATGGATATAGATACTCAGATTGATCCCAAGCTCCTTAAAGAATGGCAACAGTTCGATTCCATTATAAGCAATCATGAGAATTCATAGTGTTTGAGTATGCGTGAAGTGACAATTTGTCATAAGACAGCAACAAGTACGGTTCCAACTTAAGGAACTAGCGGCCTACCCATAAGTCAAGATGTGGAGATAATTCCTAAGGATCCATCGGATGAAATTGTTTTGCATATAGAAGAAATACCACCTTTAGATGTCTTCTACAGCCCTAAGCATAGCGTTGTAGTAAAAAGACAAAGGAAAAAGAGAAGGATTGATCAATCTTCCCTTTTACTTTCACAAACAGAGATGGCTAATGTGGTATGGAAAAAAGAATTCAATCCTTCAGAAGACCTCACAAAACTCTCCAAATATGTCGAGGCTTACTCGGCAGCCACCATGGACAAAGCATCGGAAGTGAGCAATTTACTCAAGGAAAAAGATCAGAAAATTATTTCCTTAGAGCCACAGGTATCTGAAAAACAACAGAGAATAGAGAAATTAGAACAACAATTAGCATCACAGCAACAGATAAATAATCAGCTGAACAAGCAATTGCTCAAGGAGAAGCAGAGGATAGACCAAAGTGCAGTGCAAAAACAAAAGGATTTATCCTTAGCATTAGCCAAGCTGAAGACAATGAATGAACAAATGAGCAAAACAAAAGATGAGAAAATCACTCAATTATCACAACAAATAGAAAAGCTCAAAATTTTTCCTCAACCAGTAGAGTTCACGTCAGAATCTCTCCAGATCAATAAGGCATTGATTAAACAATTAAATTTACTATGTCATAATATTTCCCTCGCTGAGCCCCTCTATGAGATTTCTTCATCAATGATTGACAAATCAGTTGACGCAAGATAGAATTTGGAACAGGCCGATGAGACATTAACAAACATTCTTGCCTGGCAAGAAACCAGTGAAGGGCAAGCTGCAAATCTGCATAAAATCCTATAATCACACAAGGAAATTCTTTTCTTAGAATGGCAATCACAATTGATGAAAGCAGAAAGGGAAACTTCAAGATGTAAATCGGCAACTGGTAATTTGATTGAGTTAATTAATGATACTCTTTATCTGTCTAATCTGATTTCACAATGCACTCCAGGTAAACTACCATCAGCCAAAGCATTGGAACAGACATGCAAACAAGATTTGGAAAACAAGGAGAGATTAAAAGAAAGCATCCAAAGTTTAACTTGGGACACCTTTTAGTTCTTCCTAGTTAAACCATATAGTCAAAGGGCAACACTAAAATATTTAACCGATGCAATCGGTTACATGATTCCCGAAATTCATGATGCTACATATTCAGCTCGACTGCATTCACGTCTGAGTTACCCTCCAGAATTGCAACCAGTGCTTGCTATCTGCCAGCTCAAGCCAAAGGATGATCGGCCGAAACAATGAATCATTCTACCGACTGCAAGCAGGCCTATTTCAAGGAGATTTTCATGATTTGGTTATACCACCTAATAGCATTTTCATTTCATAATTAGTTAGATTAAATAGTATTTATAGACCCTTTCATGTCTTTAGAAAGGGTCCTCAATTTTTGTATAAAACTTGGATCGGAAAGTCACACTATTGTGCTTCTGATACATTTTTTACGAAGACTGGGCCTATATTCTGAATTTTAATGAAGAATACTTTGATGAGATATGCACTACTGCTTTTTGTGAGAGTATTTTGAAGTTAGAAGACAAAATCTGAAGCAATTGATATCGAGAGGGATCCAAATTACATATGGTAGTATTACCTATGTCTTTGCTCCATTCTTTTATATGAATCAACATTTATTCAATCTTGCTATCACTGGATATATGTATGTGCTTTAACAACAGTCCTTATACTTATCACTATTAGATGTTTAAGGAATTTTATTCTTTCAATCATATTTATGTCAATGATATATGAAGAAAAGTGTAATAATGTTTTAATGATTACTTTGTCAACTACTTGAACAAAGTAATTATCATGTGAATGAATGTCTTTGTTTATCAGCGGAGTCATCTATATGCCTATTGGTAGATAAAGATCATCAAAAGTTACACTAAAATGGAAATCTCCCAGGATAGATTACTTGTTTATAATTTTTATTTTTAGAATAAATCATCCATTATTATCATTAGATAATAGAAAACCAACCACTTATCCATCCTATTTACAAGCCATTGGGAAACTGGTCCCATTATATCCAATCGGAGCCACCACACCAAATGGAAAAGGAGCTACCTTTAAGGTCCGAACCAGGTGGTTTTCCCCGATGTTGATGTAGCGATTTTCGAGGCATCAACACACTGTTATATACAATTTCATTTTCACCACACACACACATATATCACACCCTCCCACCCCCTTGGATATTTCTTGGGATGTGGAAGATGTTACTTTAAACTAACCAGAGCTCTATGATCTCATTATTAAGATAGGGTTACAAAAATCATCTTTTTCCAATCTTTTAAAAATCCTAAATAGATATTACCATCATATTTAGGTCATCAAGATATTTCCAATGGTATAAATTGTATTTCAATCTGTCTCTATATTGAAAGTTATGCCCATTGGAAGCTCGGGTCTCTTAACCCTTGCACATTAGCAAGGTTTTTCCACATGGTAACTTGAGTGGCCTACATGGCACTACGACATCACTTGTCATCTAGCTTGGCACCCAATATGTTATCAGGCAATTGACCCCTTTCGTGAGGTGCTTCCACATCATCTTGGGCCCATAGTTCCACTATGCCCCAACGGAATGAAGTTATACACTAGAATTCAAATAGTGTGATGGGAAATTTTGCATTAGATGATGAGCATAGTCTCATCATGTGCCTTTCATCAACCACACCCACATTTGGTGAATTATCATTGTCAAACCTCTGCGATGAGAGGGAAATTTTATGTGAGGAAATAGGAAAATATTTGTATTGTGTCTTCTATCTACCACACCCACATTATAAAAGAAACAATACAAAACACCTCCAGGGAGTCAAGGTTCGAGTGACATGCCCCCTGGCCATGTAGAATCCATGTCAATAACATGTAGCATCCCCATGCCAAGTGGCATCACAAACTTATACTATGTATTAGGTGGATTCGGTCAAATGAACATTGAAAAGCACCATTTCCAACTACCACTTCTAAGGTGTGTTCAACCGAATCAAAATTCAAAAGAACCCTCTCTAACTACCATGTGTCATATTAATAGTGTGTCGGGTCCATCTCCACATCCTCTAAATTCCAATATGGCAGCCATAATGAACCTATGTGGCATGAACCACCTCAGTGCCACCAAAAGAATCCATAAAACCTCACCCCTTCATGTAATTATGAATTTTTTTTGTTATATTCCCTTCTATTTACCATTCTTTGGGACATAGATATTTTCATCTATTGAGCTCACTCTCATTATCATTCCTTCATGGCATGATGTTAAAATCATGTTAGGTAATAGGGGTATTCCCATCCCTTAACTTCTGTCATTAGCGCCCCATCTCCATAGAAATCAATGCATATCACTTGGTAGGGATAATGTAACATGGATTAGTGTTAATAAACCATAATGCATTTAATTAAACCATGATTACATTAATCCTTTGATATTCGTCAAAACCTAAATTCTTTTATAATTCCACCAAGGTTTATTTTACCCGTATGCAAGCATGTTACTGCACAAAACTCAAGCTTGGAAACCTTATGCACTTCGAGGACTTCTCAAATCCTTCCTCAGTATCGAGCAATAATAAGAAAAATGACCATAATATGAGTGAAACCTTCATTCCAATGCAAATATTCCATAAATTTATTCATCTACAAACTCATATACAACACCACCATTCAATATCATAAGGTATTTCCAAAACAAATAATATTAGAACTGTTGATTTACCATGCATTACACCAATCATAACCCTTTTTCTAGATGACAATCACAATCCTTAAACAAATAGGCAGTCATAATGTTCAAAACATATTAGACAATGTGACTCACAATCCATAACAATCTAGTTATGGCACATAAAGAATCCATGAATGAATATGAATATAACTCTACATTTTATGACAATATCAGTAGAAACAGAGGCCTTAAAACTCCTCATAACCATGAACAAACCCACATACAACATCCCATCAATGACAACATGAATACCACATTTCTCCATTGCAGTGTAGAACATGCTAGTTGAAGCATATTAAGCTACCATGCATATTTATGTAAACAACTCATGATCATACAGAGACCTTAGCAACATTTTTGAGCTACTTGTTAGAAAAATACATCAATTCAATTATAAGTTTGAAACATTAAATCTTTTCATATAGTTTACTTTTTAAACTTTTCCCCTCCACCTCAAAAGATATAAAGGAATAAATAAAGTAACACATTTTTAGTCTAATCTATTTTGTGTGAGATTTTGTTAAGCATTTAATATATCTAATTAAATTTTTATTTCGAATAAATCCATACAAATATAAAAAAAAACTATTATTTATATTTTTCGTTATTTTTTTTATTTAAATTTTAATCTCAATATAAATATGATTTCATTTTCAAATTATATAAATAATAATTTCTATTATATATATATATATATATATATATATATATATATATATATATATATATATATATATATTTCAAGGATTTTAGTCACCTTTCATAGTCAAGAAATAAGTTTTATAAAAGAAGACTTATGTTTCTATTATAAATAGAAATAAACACAATTTACTATCATTGTATATAAAATGAATGTCTAGAATTAATTTTATCTTTTTTAACAAAGGCCAAAAAGTAACTTATAGAAAATAAATACATGAGAAGTTTGATACACTTATATTTATATAAAGCATTATATGCACATAAAATAGTATAAATAGATTAAAGGAAAAAAAACAAAACAATATAAATAGATTTATAATAATAAAAAAAGGTTACTTTAAAAATGCTTTGTAGATTTCAAATCATCATACCAATTTATACATGTTTCTATTCATACTCAATACAAGATGAGAGAATTTTTTAATACCACATAATTTATTTTTGATATAAAAGCTTAGCAAGCTTTACTTATGTAGGGAATTGATACACCTCAAAAAAGGGCTTTGGCACCTTTGGGAGTACCATCCAAAATTTAGCTTTATCCCATAACATAAAGATAGAAACCATTCCCCAAATTCCAATCCCTATTCCCATCCCTAATGCTATTAATGACATGTGTTCATCCACACGACTTAGCCATCCCAATTTTACATTACTACTCTTAATAGCATTATCGTCTTTTCTTGCATGTCCTTCAATTGTATTACATGAATCTAAAGGACAGCCAAATAAACACTTATTCTTTTGGAATGAAGATACATTGAAAGTGGAAAATTGTGTCTGTGTTGGGATTCGCCCACAAATATTGTTTGATGAAACATCAAGAACAACTAGCTCATGTAGAATGGAAAGCTCTTCAGGAATTGGTCCACTCAAATTATTGTTTGACAGATCCAATTGTTCTAAAGTGGATATCCTACTAAAAGATGTAGGTATTTTCCCTTCCAATTGATTATGAGATAAGTTCAGTAGTCACAAACAATTCATACTACCTATGCTTGCAGGGGTCTCTCCTATGATATTATTGCAAGATAAATCAAGTATAGTGTTTTGAGATGACAAATATAATAATGCATACTCATATATTTTCATGTTAACTTCTAAATCTGCAAATATTTCATTATAACCATAATTTGGTATATTTGCAAATCCATAAAGCCTCTCAAGATGAACTGGTATTCTTCCACTGAATCTGTTGTTGGACAAATCCAACACTTTCAAATGTGTGAGATTTGTGATGTGCCAAGGAATACAACCATGTAGACTATTATAGCCAAGGCTCAAAGTGCTCAAGTAATGGAAAAATGAAAAGTATTGAGGAAGCTCCACTA
Organism: Pinus taeda; assembly: GCA_000404065.3. Taxonomy (NCBI): domain Eukaryota; kingdom Viridiplantae; phylum Streptophyta; class Pinopsida; order Pinales; family Pinaceae; genus Pinus; species Pinus taeda. The sequence continues at coordinate 299,093 of APFE030351536.1, forward strand.
TGAATCCATTTTTTCTTAAATCTAATATTCGATGTTGGGTATAATTGGCCAAATATGTAGGAACTTTCCTTGAAAGGTTATTATAATAAGCAGAGAAAACCATGAGAGAAGTATGATTTCCATTGCTAGTGGGAATTAATCTCTTGAAGTTTTTTTTTGAGAGGTAAAGGTAATCAAGATTACATAAATGGGAAAAATCCACAGGGATACTACTAATGAAGTGATTTTTTGAAAGAACTAGGAAGTTTAACTGAGTCAAAAGGGCAAGGGTTACAAGGATGCTATCGGTGAGCTAGTTATGAGAAAGATATTTGGAGGTCAACCGAGTCAAATTGGAAAGGGTCACAGGGATTTTACCGGTGAACTTATTTTCAGAAAGATCTAGGGTTGTCAACTGAATCAAATTGGAAAGGGTCATAAGGGTGCTACCAGTGAGCTTGTTTTGAGAAAGATGTAGGATGGTCAACCACTTCAAATTAGAAAGGGTCATAGGGATGCTACCAGTGAGTTTGTTTTGAGAAAGATCTAGGGAGGTCAACCGCTTCAAATTGGAAAGGGTCACAAGGATGTAACCAGTGAGCTTGTTTTGAGAAATATCTAGGGAGGTCAACTAAGTCAAATTGGAAAGGGTCATAGGGATACTCCCTGTGAGCTTGTTTTGAGAAAGCTCTAGGGAACTCAACCAAGTCAAATTAGAAAGAGTCATAGGGATACTAGCTGTGAGCTTGTTTTGAGAAATATCTAAAGAGATCAACCGAATCAAATTGGAACAAATAGTTTATTGCAACTGTTAGCCTCGCTAGCAAAAGGCCCAAAATTGGATCCATATATGCTCTTAAAGTCTCCAAATTTGCTTAAAATCATGCCAATGGATCCAAAAATTCTCTTGAAATCTTCAAGATTTGCTCAAGATCATCCAAGGGTCAAAATCACCGTAAGAGGAGATCCCTTGGAAGGGCAGAAATACACTATCAGGAGGCAAAGAACACTTGAAAACCGTGAAAAAACCAAAATTGCAAGCTTAAAAATTGAAAGAATAGTAGCCATTAGATCTAGCTGATCAATGGCCCAGATCTAAGTGGAAAATCGCAATTGGTGCTGCAGAGACGATGACTTAAAGAAGGGGCGCAAGACACCGCCAATCAGGGATCTCCAATGATCGGATCGGCGGGTAGCATTGGGGGAGGTATCGATGATTTAAGAAAGGGCCTTGGGCATGAGCGATAAGTGATTGCAATCGGATCGCATCGCTATATCGCAGCGCAACAGCACCAAGGGGCGGGGCCTATGTACATGTATATGGGCAATGCAATAACTAGACCCAATGATTATATACAAGATATTTGATAAAATTTCAAGTCCACGGGTGGGCTAGTTTTGATGCATTTTCAATGTATTTCATCATATAACGAAATACAAAGGGGAACTCGGCAGCGCCGATAGTGATGAAGCCCAAACCCTTTCGGGTTCGAGAATTAAAATATATATTATTTGAAATCCACACAAAGTCTTGTTTTAATGCATTTTTATGTATTTTCATTATATAACGAAATACAAAGGGAACAAAGGGCAGCACCAATACTGATGAGTCCCAAATCCTTTCGGGTTCAATAACAAAATCTATATTATTTCAGGTCTGCCTAAGGCCAATTTTCATGTGTTTTCAGTCTTTTTACGAATTTGAGGATACAAGGAAAATATAAAGGGACCAGGCCACCCACGATAGGCGATAGCGACCCAAAGGGGGGACCTAATAGGAGGATAAGCCACATTTAAGGACTTTTGAGGTCCGAAAGGAACATCTTGGTGGGACTTTTACAGTGTTGCTGTGTTTTTCTATGTTTAATAGAAAAACAGTCACTCTAAGCCTTTAAAGGGAAAATAGAGGCCCGAGAGCCCTTTCCACCTCATAGCATAGTCCGGGAGACAGTTTGCCAGGAAAACAGAGGCCAGAAAGTGATCATGGAGCCACAGCACGCACACCTTGTCCAAATAAATAGAATGGTCATGGAGTAGATAGCGCAGCTTGCCCAAAACAACAAAAGCATCAACACCACAACACAGCTCATCAAAACCAACATCATGGGGCATCTGTGGCACGAGAGAGCTCCCAGAGAGTGCATCAAACTACCTGAAGGTGGTTATTCCTCTGTCAGAAGGAGAAAACACCCGAGCCATGCTTGCCTAGTCAAGGTATCAGTCAGTTAACAAGACAGATTAAGACTTTGAGCCTTTGAGAGCTCAGGAGCATTGTAAAAGGCCTATAAAAGGCTGAAAACAAAATGTAATAGGGGTTCAACTTCTGGAGATTGTTGACACTATATTCCTTCAAGCTTCTCATCTTCATTCTAGCAATATAAGATTCTTTTGTTGTTATATGTTCAATGTCCATTTTCTATGTTGTTATATGCTTGCACTTGAATAGGTTATCATGTTTTCTGTTGTGTCTAATGCCAGATAACTGTCATCTTATCTCTGCATTGATAAATTATATTTGCAAGCCTCATTTACTTCCTGTAGCTGGCCATTCATATGTGTTTATGTATGTAATTTGATGGTACAGTCAGTATTCTCCATATATCCATTGAATCTATAAACTATTGAGCATTAGTGGTTTAAAGCCGTGTATTGTTGAGGGTGTTCATGCATGTCTTGAGTGAGAATAGAGCTGAAATGGTTATTTGACTTGATCTAAATTATCATCCATTCCAATATTTTTGAGAACAATATTGAAGATTATATGTTACCAGGCATCTCCAAGCTGCAACCCAGGAGAGTTTCCTGGAGTGGTAACATAATTGGTGCCATTTCCGGTTAGAGGAAATTGAAGCTTAGCTTCCCTGGGAAATGACAGAGATCGAGCTTTGATGATAGACAAAGTCTGGGAACTTTTTTGGTTTTAATCATCTATCTGGAGATTCTACTGCAGGCCGAACCTCTTGGCGAATCCACTTCATAGTTCTGGCTTAGTTTGTGAGGCATACTCAGAGAAATCCTCAGAAGCTACAATCTGACCCAGTACCTAACCCTGAAAAAATCGTCAAAGAGAGAAAGGTATTGTAGAAAGGAGCATCAAGTTTAGGTAAACCTAAACAATCTTCTATATCTCTTCAAGAAATTCCTATAATAGAACAAATACATGTTGAGAGTATAGCATCTATACTCGCAGTGAAGAAAAACTCTCAGAGATTCATAAAGCTCCTTATTCTTTAGGTTCTCCTTTTGTTGTAAGCCCAAAGGAAACCTCACATCCTATCCATCATACTCCTTTAGTCCTGTCAGCCACTCCTCAGCCCTCTATTATTCAGACTGCCAGTACTCTTTTAGCCACCATAGTTATGGTAGGTCCACAAGCACCTACCAAAATGGAAAGAATCATAGCTACTAGGTATGGACCTCTAATACCGCCCACCCCTTTGAATTCCATGCCTACTAGAGAATATCATAAATATAGGCCTAAGTTCACTGGGACTAAAGGTGTTACTGTTGAAGAACATCTTGAGTCATTCTATAGCTATGCTGATAATCTGGACATTAGTGAAGATGATGTCTGGATGAGAGTCTTTGTCCAAAGCCTAGATGGAGAGGCTAAAAATGGTTCGGAGAACTGACCCCGAGATCTATAGCAGATATTGAAGCTTTAGATGATGCATTTCTAAAGCATTGGGGGGATAAGAAGGATCTCCTCTACTACCACACTAAGTTTGGGAACTGTTGATGCCTCGAAAATCGCTGCAACAACATTGGGGGATAACCTTGGTACAGCTCCTTTTCCGTTTGGGATGGTGGCTCCGACTGGATATAACGGGACCAGTTTCCCGATAATGAATAAAAGGGATGGATGAGTGATGAGTTGATTATTCTAATCGTAGGCGGATAGCTTATTCTATCAACAAAAATACGAAAACTAATACTAATCCTGGGAACAACTATTCATTTGAAATGCAACATTTAATAATCCTTATCTATTCACAGGCATATAGATGACTCTGTAAAATAAACATGGATATTCAATCATTTAAATATTTCTTCATCTCAATAGTGAAACAAAGCGATTAACACAAATTACTACATTTACCATTTATATCATCGATACATATACGATTGAAAGGAAAGCATGCTATAAACAGCCAATAGTGGGATGCATAAAGGATGCTGTTAAAACACATATATATAAGCGATAATAGCAAAGAGCGATCAAATGACAATTAATATAACATAAATGAGTCCAGACACAGATAATAGTACCATATGAGCTGCTAATCAATCCCGAATATCAATCGCTATTTGAAATTCTTCTTTCAACGCAGAAATGTTTTCAAACAAAGACAATAATGCACATTTGTATAAAAACCTTCCTTATCAAAATCAGAATAATTGGTCCAGTTTCATAAAAGAATATCCCTGAAGTACAATAGTGCAACTTCAGGGTTTAAGTCCTATACAAAACTTTACGACCCTTTCTAAATGCATGAAAGGGTCTATAAATACTACTAAACTAAAAAAATCTATGAAACAAAATCCTACTAAATTGGCATCAATTAATACTATCTATCTTCTTTGGAACAATCTGGCAGTCGGCGATGTGAATCATGACTCAGGTTGCTTGCCTTTAAACTTGAGTTGGCTTATCGCAAGCATTGGCTCCACTTCGGGTGGTGTGTTGAGGCGCAAGCTGAGTTGGGCAGCAAAGGTGGCATCCTGAATGTCGGGTATGATATACCCGATAGCATTTGTGAGGCATTTTAGGGCAGCTCTCTGGCTGTGCGGCTTCACTAAGAAGAACCAATAGGCATCCCATGTAAAGCTGTTGATCCCCGCAATTAACCTTCCATTTTTCTCCAGCTTTGGGTAGCATGAATGCTCCAACATATTTGTTGTTGTTAACTGGCCTGGAGTACATTGGGAAATCATATTAGACAAATAAAGAGTATTATTTACCAATTCAACCAAATTGCTAGTGGTTTCCTTGCATCTAAAAATTGCTCTTTCTGCCTTCATTAACTGTGATTTCCATTCTGTGAATAATATTTCCTTGTGTGATTCCAGAATTCTTGGTAAGTTAGCTGCCTGACCCTGATCAGAATCTTGCCATTCCAGAAAATTTGTCAATGTTTCTTCGGCCTGATCCAAATCTGTCCTTGCTTTTTCCACTTTTTCGCTTATGGATGCCACTAAGTCGCACAGTGGTTCTTCCTGGGTGATTTGCTGACATAAGAGCTTCATTTGATTTATCAACCCTTTATTTAATTGAAACGCCTCTGCTTTAAACTCATCTACCCGCAGGAGCTTTTTCATTTGCTCAATTTGAGCTGATAATTGAGCGATCTGCTCATCTTTGGATTTTAGCATTTCCTCAGTTGATGCTTTTAGTTGCGCCAATGCTGTCGATAGCTCCTTTTTCTTTTGGATTGCGCTATCGTCAATCCTCTGTTTTCCCCCCTGCAATTGTTTAGTCAGTTGATTGTTATTTTGTTGCTGTACTAGCAATTGTTGTTCTGCCTGCTCTGCCTTCTGTTGCGTTTCCGATAATTGTGCCTATAGCGAAAATATGTCTTGATCTTTTTCTTTTAATAGACTGCTCACCTCCGATGCTTTATCTATTGTCACCACCGAATATGCTCCAGCGTATTGCGATAGCTTTGTCAAGTCATCGGAGGGGTCAAATTCTTCTTTCCATACCACGTTGCCCGTTACTGTTAGTTCAGGGAATAGAGAAGGTTGATCAGTCCTTCTCCTCTTCCTCTGATGTTTCACTATAGCTTTATGCTTAGGGCTATAGAAGACATCTAGGCGAGGAATCTCTTCTATCTGCAAAATGATTTCGCCCGATGGATCCTTAGGAATTATTTCCACTTCCTTTAATTTGGGTGGGTCGTTGGTTTCGCTCGAAACCTGCTTTGATGTTGCTTCCTGTGTGTCGCCCTCTTTTGAAACCTCATCATCTTTAGAGAATTCTAGATTGCTGATGATTGAATTAAATTGCTGCCATTCCTGGAGCAATTTCAAATCAATCTGTGTATCTTCATTAACTTTTGAACTGCTCTGTTCTTGCGTTTTTCACCTGGGTTTCTTCTTGTCTCTGGTCATGCACTTCCTCCTGCTGCTTTGATGTAATAGGAGGTTCTTTATCATGTTGTTGCTCAGGCTCGCTTGATTCTGTTGTTGGAGTAGTCGCCAACAGGTCTAGAGGCAGAGTTTGCAACCTCTGCTCTCTAAGTCTGTTAAATTCGACTAGTCCTTCATCGTTGTATTCACGTAAGGCGAGCGATTTAACTTGATATAGCGACTCAGCCGATGTGAACAAGTCGTCAAATCTGTCTTCTTTGTGTTCGAACTTGGCCAATTTGGCTTGGTCGAGTGCATTGTAGGCGACTTTTTTCAGATCGAATCGCCTACTCGATAGAGTTGCCAGGGTTAGTGCATTTATTTTCTGAGCTTCTTTCTCTGCATGTTTGAGATCATGCAGAGTGTAGATACCAATTCTCAAAGGAAAAGAAGGCCAAACGTGCTTCTTAGCTTTCTTCAGGGTCTGTGTAACCCCATCGACGTTGATCTGGTAGGCGATTTCCCTCGCAAGTAGTTTATCAAAGATGTATAGAGGAAGAACATGGGGCTTGGCTTGACTGCCAAAAACTCTGATATAGGTGAACTTTTCTTCCCCAAACCAACTCCCTATGGTAGTTAAATCCACCCTCGCTTGGTAAGAAATCTTAGGGGCAGGCTTATTGAAAATGGAATAATGAATAGGTAACATGAAACCGTTGCATATTTGATACAAATGGTGTTTGTAGTTGGTGTTCCACAACTTTTGATGGTATATGTGGACGGGTGCGGGGTCTTGCGACGTCCACCTCCATCCGAGCATGGGAAATTCATAATTAAAACACAAAACATCTAATACATAGGAACTGTAGTAAAATGGGGGAATGAACCTCTTAGTGACGCGAGAGTTGAATCTGAAATTAAGAATTGCAGTCGCTAACTTATCGGATAGTATATCCGCCCAATCCATTATTTCGCCACTACATGCCGCCTCCATTAAGGGGACCACTTCTATGGTAAAATTGGCAGAATCATGTAATCCCCATAGTCTGCACATCATAATCCCAGCATAGCAATAAGCAGAGCATAGAGAATCGAATGAGTACTTACCTGAAGATTCGTGCTTGTGCTTTGCTAGATTTTGTCTCCAACCTCGAATGGGTTCGGACTCAGTCTCATTTTCAGCTCGGAATTTCTCCAGGAATGTCGTGTTATACTTCTTCTGCTCTCCCGGCAAATGATACATTTTCCTTAGATCCTCGGCTTGAAAAGAACCGAAACTTCTCCCATCTGTGGTGGTGAAAGTTCTATCGGTAATTCGGATTTCTTGAATCGTCCATCTTACCATATCTGTATATGGGAGGATTTGCTCCCGGGCCGCTATTTGATGAAGAAAAGAGTTGGCCAAGTCTTTCAGATTAGCTTTTGATTTGCTAGTGCTGTCGCATGAAACTTGTATTCCCGTCACCCTCGGCTCTTTGGCTTCTATCAGATTATATGTTCCCTACCAAGTAGCTCTGGTAAATCCCAGGCATGTAGTGTCCGATATGAGCCCTTTATTTTTATTGCCTAGATCAACAGCAGGTTGCCCTGCAGCCGGCGAAGCGGAAGGCATTGTGGTCTTCTTGGACTTCTTCCCCATTCTGCTCAAATCTGTTTATGCGGGAGAATTCTGCACAGAGAAAATGATAGGCGTAATACAGGGAATAATAACATAAATCGAATAGACTGAGATATATATATTTTGATAAAGTCATGGCGAACGATTCACTTAAGGTGGCTTCGAATCAAATCTGTAAACAGATTGCAGGCTTGTCGTTTCATTAAATGGCCGGTAAGGCCTCTCAATTAATACCAGTCAATTCGATTAATGGGCGAATGATTTATTTGAAGCGTGGCTTGGGCGTTTTGGCGGTTGAGCGCGGCTGAGTGGCTTTTCGAAAGATAGTGCCTTAATTACGAATAAATCGTATTAAACCGCTTTTAAGATTTGCTTAGAAAACTGCGCTTTTGCCTTTATCGCAATCGGGCGTCGGGGAAAATCATAAATCATTGTTTTGGTTCCATTTGGAATCCCCGATCGCCGATAGTGATATCGCATCGCGTCGGGTGTGGCAAGTAGGTAAGTTAAAAGGTGTGCAGAGTCGATAGCCGATTGCCGATATCGCATCGCATCGGAGCAAGGGGGCTTTAATTGCATTCATTCATTTATTACCGATACCCGATAGCGATTTCGCATCGGAGCAAACCAATATGTCCTTAAGTTGTGTTGCCTTTGTCATTGCGATATGTGATCTTGCAATCGCTTTATCGCAATGACAAAAGATTAATCGTTTTTCGTTAAGGCTTTTGATTGGTTTATTGAAAAGGCCTTTTGGTAATGTTTCATCTTATCTCTTCGGGCATTTTAGAATAGAACTAAATTGATACCAATTAAAAACAAAATTAAAAAGGGACCCATTTCATATTATGGTTTTGGGATAATATTGATATGAAATGGGGGGGTTGTTGTAGGGCACAACAATTGGCGATTCGCTGGAAGAAACAGTTATCTCTGAAAAGTATAGAAATACTTAAAATTTTTCAAAATAGAAATTTTATCAAAAGGGAAAATTCTAATAGAACTAGGTATAGTTGCACTCCAAACAAAGTAAAACTTTCTTTGCTAATTCCCTCTGTTGTTAAAAAAATAGATACATTCTAGATTTTAAATTGGCGTTTATTGGTTGATATTGATAAAACAGAAAACCTTTCCAAATCAGCTATTAAAATTAACTCCTTTTTCATAGGTAGAACCTCTGCTGCCCGCAAACGTCCATGGTTTTGGCAGGGATACCTTTTAACCATATCATTTTCTATTATCCCATTCACCTTAGAGCATGATTAACAGAATGAATTCAAAACATGTATTTCACATTTTGTATTTCTTTTCTCTTTTCTGTTATTTTGTAAGATAAAAAGTCATTGCCTCGTTTGGTGGCCAGCTAAGTGACAATGCCATTCACTGGTAGTAATCTAACCGAACAAGTTGGCTCGTGATGAGACCCCTTGTCTTACAATTGAAGCCATTACCCTGTTTTGGTATGCAGTATTGGTAATGTCAGCTAAACTATTTCCCCATGAACATGGTAAGCAGGCTTGTAATAAGACCTCTTACCTTTTGTATCCATTATTCTTGGAATTACATTCTGAGTAATCACAAACTTTGGCGAGTGGGATAGACAATTTCCTCCTTAAGAGGAGATGGATGACAAGGTAAGAGTTGGAGATGCTGAAATTGGATTAGCTCCTATTTTGATATTGGTAACCTTCTTGGGACCAATTTGAAAATCTAAAAAGATTTACAACATTTATAAACTTTGAGAGGGGTTCACTAAGATTGCAGTGTAGTTTCAGAATGCAATTATATCTAATTTCCTAGAAATCATTCTTTTTGTTTAAGACTTCTATTTATTTAAAAGTAAATATCGCACTACCTGTTTTGAGAAACTTTTTAAGTACAACAAAGGTCAACAGAAGATACCGCACAACTTTATTTTCTAATGCTCCTACAAACTACAAAAATGCTATTTAAAAGGAGAAGGGGTTACCTCCTCAATTGAAGAATTTCTTTAAGATAAGGCCACTAACAGGGAGAGAATCTCCCAGCCCTAATAAATCTTGTAATATGAAGGTCGAATGGCCTATCGTTTCACAGATCTGAAATGGTCCAAGCCACATCTTTTGAAATTTGGTGTGTTTTCCTTTATCTTCATGGTCTTTGTCCCATTTCAGGACTAAATCACCGACTTGAAATTGTTTGGAACCGGATGAAAGTGAATCGAATGATGACTTGATGATCTGCTGATGTTTCGCATGAATGATTTTGGCTTTTTCTCTTTCTTCTTCTAATTTTAGAATTTGGTCATGTCTAAGTTGTAAAGAAGAAGAAGGGCTTTCTTCTATAAATTGAACTAGGGCTAGAGAAGGAAGAATGAGATTTGTTGGTAGCACTGCTTCTTTTCCATACACAAGCTTAAACGGAGAAGATCCTATAGAAGCTTTTTGCGTTATCCTATCAGCCCATAATGCAAATATTAAAGATTTGTGCCAGTTCTTATGATTCTGTTCGATAGTTCGCTTGATAATTTTAATCAGATTTTTGTTTTTAGATTCTGCTAAACCATTTCCTTGAGGATAATAATTAACAGAGTATTTGAGTTTAAATCCTCTTTTAATTGCGAAATCAAACATAGCATTGCCTGAAAAATAAGATGCGTTATCAAAAACAAGAGCATTCGGGACACCAAACCTGGTAAAGATGAATTGGTCTATGAATTCAATAATAGCTTCAGAATTTGTTGTCTTTAAAGGAAACGCTTCAACCCACTTGGTAAAGTAATCAGTAGCGGTAAGGATATACTTATGCTGTTTGGAAGAATTTGGGGTAATCTCTCCAATGATGTCCAATCCCCATTGCTCAAATGGTTGTTCAATGTTGACCGGTTGCAAAGGGAAGGTTGATTTCCTTTGTCTTCCACTAGAATTTTGGCAATTTCGGCATTTCCTTACATATTCATGAGCATCTCTAAATAGAGTGGGCCAATAGCATCCAACATGGATGACTTTGTGAGATGTTGTATCAGCTCCAAAGTGGCCTCCTGCTGGTCCATCATGTAATTCCTGCAAAACCTTTTGCGCTTCAGGTTTTTCAAGGCATCTCAATAAAACTGAATCATAATTTTTCCTAAAAAGCACATCATCAATAATGGTAAAATTTTTTGCTTTCAACCTTACGGCCCTTTTGCTTTTGTAAGACAGGTCGGGAGGTGCATATCCATTTTTCAAATAAAATATTAAATCAGCATACTGTGATTCAGAGTCAATGATACTTATCTGATTGATCACTTCAAATTGATCTGTGTCACTTGATTCTGGAATGTTGGATGCTCCTGCCAACAACCTGCAAAAACCTTGGCCTCTAACAATCTTTGCTGGTTTAATATCTAGGTAATATTCTTGAAGTGTTGTTACCCAGTTTGCCCTTTTTTCACCCAATTCTCTTTGGATTAATAGTTTCTTACTGAAGAGAAAGGAACTATAACTTTTGTATGGGCTTTTAAAAGGAAGGGTCTGTAATGTTTAACAACTTTATATACAACAAAGGCTTGTTTTTCTACTTTGGAGTAGTTTAGTTCAGCACCCTGAAGATTTGAACTATAGAACGAAATGGGTGCTTCCAAATTGTGATTGTTGATCTGTGTGAGTACTGCAGCATAAGAGAAATCAGATGCGATGGTATACAATGTAAAATGATTAGAAAAAATTGGAGTATTTAGAGCGGTGGCATTGATTATTGATTGCTTGATTAATTCAAATGCTTCCTTTTCTGTCGATCCCCATTTAAAAACTGAATTTTTCTTAATCATAGTTTGAAGTGGCAAAATGATTTGAGAAAAGTCTGGAACGAATCTCTTAACAAAATTGATTTGGCCTAAAAATGATTGCATGGATTTCTTATTGTCAGGAAATGGGATTTTAGAGATTTCTTTGATCCTGTCAGGATCGATATAAATGCCATCTTTAGAAACAATAAAGCCTAGGAGCTTGCCTTGATCAAGAGCGAAAAATGATTTCTTAGGGTTAAGAGAAATACCATATTTCTTACAGTGTTGAAATATTTGATTTAAATCATGCAAGTGATTGGATCTCTCTTTAGAAAATACAGTAATATCATCTAAGTAGATGACTACTATTCTGTTAATCAACCCTTTAAAAGTGATATCCATTTCTCTTTGAGAAGTGGATCCTGCATTAATAAGTCTGAAAGGCATTTTCTGATATGCATACGTTCCCCATTTTGTTCTGAATGTGGTTTTGAGTCGGTCATCAGGATGAACCAAAATTTGATTATATCCTGAAAAGTCGTCCAAAAAGGACATTAACTCTGAGCTTGCCACTGATTGGAGTATCTGCTCCATAGTGGGTAATGGGAAGTTATCTTTTAAACTTGCTTTATTTAAATTTTTGAAATCAATACAAATCCTTATGTCGCCATTTTTCTTCCTGACTGGTACCATATTGGAGACCCAGTTTGAGTGTCGGACGGGAAAAATAATCTTAGTATTCAAGATTTTATTGAGTTCCGATTTTATTTGACCCTCTAAGTTTGGATGTATTTTTCTCAACTTTGGTTGAACTGGTTTCTGTTCGGGAAGCATTGGAATAGTGTGCTGGATAATGGATGTATCATACGTTTTTAGATCGTCATATTTCCAAGAAAAAACATGTTTATTTTTGTGTAACAGTTTAATGAATGCTTCCTTTTCCTCCATGGAAAGTCCTAATCCTAAATTAATGTTTTGAGGATTTTGTTCAGTGCCGAGGTTTATCAATTCAAACCTTAAGGTAGAGCTCTGGAGCTTTGTATTGGACACAGGTTTAAACCTGTCTTTAATATCGTAAAGATCCTCAAGCTTCACCACGCGCTTTGGGATTGAGTTTTCCTCATGTTTATCTCACATTTGAATATCGTGCTCGTCTTCCTCAATGATTTGATTATCATAGGATTTTTCGGAGGTCAAAAACTGTAAAATGTCTTCATCGTGGTTGAATACTCTCCAATTAGTTACATTGTTTGGAATGGACGGCCTAAAAAGCAATTCTACTGAAAATATATCTGGGCTATAGTCTTCGGAAGGGAGTAACTTGGAAGCGACATTGGCTAGCAAGTCGGCTGCCGAATTTTGAGACCTGGGAATGGAAGAAATATTGAATGCTAAAAAATGGGAAGTGAGCTCTTGCACTAGCGATTGATAATGTTTGAGATGGTTTGAAAGGCAATGAATTCTATTCCTTACATGTTTAACAATAATCTCAGAATCTCCAAACACTTTCAAGTATTGGACATTGAGGCCAATCGCTTTATATAGTCCTTGGACTAATGCTTTGTACTCAGCTGTATTATTGGTGCATTCAAACTCTAGACTACAGGACAGCATTGTTTTTTCTCCTTGCGGGCTAACCAAAATACATCCTGCTCCGGATCCTTCATTAGAATTGGACCCATCAAAATACAAAGACCAAAATAAAGAATTATCTACAATCTTACTTACAAAATTCTCAGTAACATTAACACATTTAGACCTATCGGTCTGCGAAAAATTTTCAACTTGCGATGCGAAATTGTTAACCGAGAAAGGAGATGGCTAGGCAACATAATTGCCGAAAAATGACTCAGAAGAATAATTTCCTAAGATATTGTTGTTGAACACAATTGGTTGATTTTCTTGTTCAAATTCTATAACAGTGTGGGTCATATGTTTCTCCCGATCGATCTTTATTTGATTGGGCTTGCCCTTATAGGGGAGCCACATATGGGACCAATCAGTGGAGATATACCCATGGAGATTTTCTGACCAATCCTTGCTTAAAATCAACCCATAGAATTTAGGTATATCGGCGACTAGGATATCAATCCTTTGGACTATTCATGGATATGCCGATAACCTGATCGTTACAGAGTTTATTTCCCCTAGAACTTGAACTTTTGTTCTATCTAACTGCACAATGTGAATAGAAGATTTATGGGGTTCTATATTCAGTTTGGAACAAATTGAAGCAGGCATTATATTAGATGATGCCCCAGAATCAATTAAGCAGTTATGTAGATTTCGATTGTAAATTTCATATGTTAAGAGGAAAGGAGGGGTATGGGAATTTGATCTATCTCCAATTAGAATTGTATCAGTTTCCTCAACTCTACCAGAAGGTGGTTGTCCTAAGTCGCTTGCAGCTTTAGTACTGGGAAGAGGCGAAGAAGGAACTGCATTAATTTCTTTCAGAAGTAATTTATGTTGATGCTTTAATTTACTAAGCTCAAACATGGTGATGTTCGCCTTAGTTTTCTTCATGTCATCAACAATATTATAGTCCATCGAATCAGAAACTACCAATGTATTAGATGACGAGGATGACGGCTGATTCTGCGATACTGTTGCAACTGTCTTTCTTGCGGGTACCTTTTCCTTTGCAGTATTGGTACCAGCACTCCTTTTCTTTGAATTGGCTTGAACAGGTTGGGGAGTAGCTTTACTTCTTGTAGTGACGGGAAAGGCTTCCTGCTCAGCTTCAGTATCGGAATTAGGGAGTATAAAGTCCCACATCGCGTGGCATTCAACTACTTCCTCTTCTTCTTCTTCAGATGGTGTAATTGTTTCTTCTTCTTCTTCTTGCTCAGGATCCGAATCGGCATATGATATGACATTTGGAGGCTTAGACTCGAGTTTTTTGAAATTCCTATATGGTTTCTTTGTTGAGGACTCTGATACTTGTTTCTTAATCTCAACCATTTCTTTTTACATGGTTTTAAGGACTTTTTGAAGGCCCTCCATGTCATATGGATCCTTAGTGATCTTTTTCTTCGAATCATCCTTAAAGGACACTTTTTTAGATTTTCGTTCTTCCAGGGTAGTTTTCTTTTCCAGGGCGATTACACTTTTTTCAACAGCGAGGGCTTCCTTCATGTTTTCGACCAATGTAGGCTCTTTAGCTCTATCGACAAAAATGGCTATGTTTGAGGGTAGAGTGGTGATATACCACTCGCTTCTAACTTGTTCGCTTGGCTTATCATCAGTGGGGATTTTGTTCAAGAGTTTGTTAAATCAGGAGTTGAACTCCTTAATGGGTTCTCTTGACTCGATCCTTAAATTGGAAAGATCATGGACGAGTGTAGCCAAGGATCTATCGTCACCGTATTTGGTGAGGAACTGTTCTTGGAATATATTCCAACTTGTGATGGATCCAAAGGGCAAGGAAAATTACCAAGACCCTGCAGATCCTTATAGTGTATAGGGAAACAACCTAACTACCACATATTCTTCAGTCACTCCCTTTAAATTGGCTGACAACATAAAATTATTTATGTGTTCTTCTGCTGATGTTCCAGCATCTGGATTAAACTTGGGTAGCCATTTTTCGGGATAATCGGGTAACGGATGTAAAGGTGCAGGCATGGTGACTGCACCAGGACTTCTCCATGGTCTTTGAGCCATTTTAGGAGTACCAGCGATTACCTTAGGTGTTCCAGGTGCTTGAGGGGGAGGTGGAAATGAAGACTGAAAAGATTGTGATGTTTGAGGTGAAGTCCCTTGGTGAACAACAATATGTAGTGGTGAAGTGGGAGTTTGACTTCGCACAGGTGATGATGAAATGGAAGATGATGGAGAAAAGGTTTCACTACCAGAAACTTCAGCGTTCTTTTTAATCCTTTTCCTTTCGGGCAAAGGAAACTCAGGTGGTTCAATACCTAGCTTTTCGCTTTGAAGTTTGGTAAGGTGAGGGGGTAAGTGGAATTGCGAAGTTTGACTGCCTTGTGATACTTCAGATCTAGGAGGTGAAATCGAGAAGCCTTGAAGTTTCTGGATGATGGATTGAACTTCAGGGGACTCCGGACTAAAGTGTTCTGAAGTATGATGTAGTTGAGGAGTAGTGGTTGATTCTTCCTCGTCTCGTCTGGATACTGATGATTCAGGATGCGAACGAGAGATGCGAGGAGAGGTGGAGGGTGAGTTACTCTTTGAATGGTTTGTAGGTTTTGGCTTACTCGCCATTCATAGTGGATGGCCCTCCTTCTAGCGCCAAAAATGTTGATACCTCGAAAATCGCTGCAACAACATTGGGGGATAACCACCCGGTCCGGACCTTGGTACAGCTCCTTTTCCGTTTGGGATGGTGGCTCCGACTGGATATAACGGGACCAATTTCCAGATAATGAATAAAAGGGATGGATGAGTGATGAGTTGATTATTCTAATGATAGGCGGATAGCTTATTCTATCAACAAAAATACGAAAACTAATACTAATCTCGGGAACAACTATTCATTTGAAATGAAGCGTTTAATAATCCTTATCTATTCACGGGCATATAGATGACTCTGTAAAATAAACATGGATATTCAATCATTTAAATATTGCTTCATCTAAATAGTTAAACAAAGCGATTAACACAAATTACTGCATTTAGCATTTATATCATCGATACATATACGATTGAAAGGAAAGCATGCTATAAACAACCAATAGTGGGATGCATAAAGGATGTTGTTAAAACACATATATATAAGCGATAATAGCAAAGAGCGATCAAATGACAATTCATATAACAGAAATGAGTCCAGACATAGATAATAGTACCATATGAGCTACTAATCAATCCCGAATATCAATCCCTATTTGAAATTCTTCTTTCAACACAGAAATGTTTTCAAAAAAAGACAGTAATGCGCATTTGTATAAAAACCTTCCTTATCAAAATCAGAATAATTGGTCTAGTTTCATAAAAGAATATCCCTGAAGTACAATAGTGAAACTTCAGGGTTTAAGTCCTATACAAAACTTTACGACCCTTTCTAAATGCATGAAAGGGTCTATAAATACTACTAAACTAAAAAAATCTATGAAACAAAATCCTACTAAATTGGCATCAATTAATACTATCTATCCTCTTGGGAACGATCTGGTAGTCGACGATGTGAATCATGACTCAGGCTGCTTGCCTTTAAACCTGAGCTGGCTTATCGCAAGCATTGGCTCCACTTTGGGTGGTCTGTTGAGGCGCAAGCTGAGTTGGGCAGCAAAGGTGGCATCC